>PISX010014379.1:0-53233 GCA_004024625.1 Mellivora capensis
GGATATCATATGATAGTTGTCTTTCTCTGATTGACTTATTTCACTAAGCATGATACCCTCTAGTTCCATCCACGTCATTGCGAATGGCAAGATTTCATTTCTTTTGATGGCTGCATAGTATTCCATCGTGTATATATACCACATCTTCTTTATCCATTCATCTGTTGATGGACATCTAGGCTCTTTCCATAGTTTGGCTGTTGTAGACATTGCTGCTATAAACATTCGGGTGCCATAAGACGAAACAACATTAGAATAATTGGGATTCCAGAAGAAGAAGAAAGAGAGAGGGGAGCAGAGGGTATATTGGAGAGAATTATTGGAGAGAATTTCCCTAATATGGCAAAGGGAACAAGCATCAAAATCCAGGAGGTGCAGAGAACCCCCCTCAGAATCAACAAAAATAGGTACACACCTCATCACCTAATAGTAAAATTTACAAGTCTTAGGGGCAAGAAATTTATAGTTTTAATGTATAGTTATATCTATGTGAAAGAAACTTATTTTATTAAAATAAATGTAAAGAATAAATATTTCTCATTTGTTTATCTGTTCCATGTTAAACTTCTTACTTTTGTTTTAAAATATGAGTTTAGGAAGTAATATTTTTAATCCTCTGAGAGGAAAGCACAGCAAAATATATAGTCTCCCATCCAAGTACTAACCAGGCCCGACCCTGCTTAGCTTCCGAGATCAGACGAGATTGGGCGCGTTCAGGGTGGTATGGCCGTAGACCAGCAAAATATATAGTATGTAAAAAGATAAAAACTGGATGATTTAAAAGAGCAAAAATTTCCAAGCTGCATGCACTATTTATTTTTTTAACCACTAGTCTGAACTTTGCGTAGAAAAGGGGAAAATTGGCAGTGTTTACTCTCTGCATCTGTTGGAGAACCCTTAAATGTCAATCAATCAGATTACTACTGACATGAACTTTTCCCTGACATAGATTTTTCCCTGAGGTCATGAGTTGTTCCTACGATATGATAGGCAGCATTACCAAAATATAGGTTGGACATAGTCACATAGAGAATCTGGAATAGATATGGGCAAACATTACTTTGATCCTTTGTGAATCCCTTTGAATGCTTGCTAAATGCAGAGAATGCAGAGTTTATATTCTAGGACTGCCCATAGCCTCAAAACCACTGTAAGTCTCTCAGGATGCTGGTTGCTTAACTGATAATACAAACACAAAATAAACAAATGGCTAAATGAACATTTGAGAAGACTCTTTGGACAGCATCCAGGTAAATACTGAGTGGACATAAGCAGAACCATATTTCAGAGCAAATAAGTAGGATGGACTTTTCCTAATTGAAGTTAGAATTAAAAACTACCTGGATGTAGTATAGTTATAAGAAGCAGTAAAAAAGGTCACTTTTAAGTAATAAATATTTATTTGATAGTCATATGGAGCTGTATTTGGGGTCAATATATAGAAACAGATTATATGACAGCAGAAAACTATTTAAGCAAGAATGTTAAAATTGTTAGTTTATCCATGAAAAATAGAAATGTAGAGAAAAACACAACATGGAAAACTTGTAGAGACTGTGTATTGGTCATAAATATGCCAGACACAATTTAGCTGTATGTCATTTTCAAGTCTTTTTAGTATTTGTGTTTTGAAGAAAACAGCAGATAACAGTAGTAAAAGATTAAAGCAGTCAAATATGAGTTTCTCACTCATCTTGATCCCCAGGATTCTGTACCTCAGGGACAACCATTGTTAGTAGTTAACTACATTTCTTTTTATAGATAATTTATACACATTAAAGCTTATATGTAAGGGACAGAGTACCAATACTAGAGACATACTTAAAACAAGATGACAGATACTTAGAAAATGAAAAACTACAACAACAAAAAAGGTATAATTTCTTTCCTACTGTTAAAATGCTAATGAAAAGCAAGTGATCACACATTGGTTATTATTGGGTTAAATAACTCTTATGGCAAAAATCCATAAATAAAACATATCTACAGAAAGCCATGTTAAGGAGTTTAGCTTATAAATTAATCTCTTGTGAGGAGGCATGTTGTCATCTTCAAAACTGTCTAGCACATTGAAACAGTTTTGGTATATATTCTTTTTTAATTAATTAATTTATCTGGTGTAATATTCTTTTAAAACAGCAGTTTTGTTCTGTACATAGTATATTAAGATTCTTGAATGTGTGTAAAAATTGTAGCTTAAGTTTTATATGTGTCACTTTCTCTTGAAAGAGAATTTTAACCTCAAAAAGATAATTAATAACCATACAATCTCAAAATTTGATTTTGAATAAGATACACAGCTTCTAATGTATATATTATTATTTCCCTTAAGGTTCCCAGTTGTAAATAAGCAGGAAAATATGTCCTGATATCAGAAAGTATGGAAGTACAAATTCAGCCAATATTCAACTTGCTTATAGAGTAAAAACTCTAAAAGCAGAGTTCAAGAAGTCTCTATTTGAGGCCACACAGGATTTCCCACTCAGTCTTGCTCATCAGTTAGTCATGGAGTTGTAGAGGCCCACAAATGAAGAGTTTAAATTTTAGTCCAGCTTCTTTATATCCCAGTCACATTATCTTAGGAAGGTACAGTTTCTTCTTCCCAACCTGCCATATTTTAGGAAAACATGTTGGTGACTTTGTGGGCAGAGAAACCAGAAAACCAAGAACAAGGACACTATAGTTGCTGAAGAGTTACAGAATCTAAGAAGGAAAAGAGATAAAGCGAAAATCTCCAATTTTTGTCTACCCCTAATCCTAACTCCTGAACTCCATGCATAGAATAGATCTGAGCAGCTAAAGATGAAGTATGAAGTTAGATCAGAGCTGCTGCCCAAGAAATAAGAGTTTCACATTCAAGTCCTGTAAAGATAATTGCCACTTCAAAAGAAAAACCTTCAATGGCAAAAAAATTTTTAAAAAAGGATCTAGAATCTCTAAGTCATAATATCCAGTATATAATTTAAAATTACCCAACATAGAAAGAACGAAAAAAAAAAAAAAAGAAATATATCCCCAGGGGAAAAAAATTTATTGAAACAGACCCTAAGGCAACCCAAATGTCAAAAATGTCAGTCGGAAATTTTAAAGCAACTATTATAACTCTTTTGAATGAGTTTTTTAAAATATAAAAATGCTCACTGTGAATAAAAATATTTTAAAAGACATTGCTACAGAAAGCTAGAAACTATTGAATGTATAAACTATAGAATTAAAAAATATAGTATCTTTACTATAAAATTTACTTAATGAACATAAAGCAGAAAGAATATTGCAGAGGAAAGAGTAAGCGATTTCACGATGTATCAATACACATTAATCATGTGAAGAACAGAAAGAAAAAAGGTTTTTTTAAAAAAGAATATCAGAGACCTTTTATATAATATCAAATGATTAAACATCTGCTTATTAGTGTTACAAAACAAGAGGAAATAGATATTAGGGCAGAAGAAAGTGTCGAAGAAATAATTGCTGGAATTTTCTCAAATTTGGTGAAAGCCAGAAATTTACAATTCTAGTTTAGTTGAAATGTCAATATCTCCCCTTCATCCTCAAAGTGTCCTAAAATGGAAAGTAAATGACAGTTACCTAACTGTACAGCAGAAGTTCTCGTGGAATCAAGCTCATACTTTTTATTCCTTAAATTGTTCCCAAACCGAAATATATATACAACCTAGAATACATTAAAAATTAGGGGGAATGGGCGCCTCAGTGGGTTAAGCCTCTGCCTTCAGCTCAGGTCATGATCTCAGGGTCCTGGGATCAAGCCCCGCATTGGGCTCTCTGCTCAGCAGGGAGCCTGCTTCCCCCTCTCCCTCTCTGCCTGCTTGTGATCTCTCTCTCTCTCTCTGTGTCAAATAAATAAATAAAATTTTAAAAATTAGGGGGAAAATGGATAAAGCAATCAATAAAAAATATAAATTGCAGATATAAAATTCATAAATGTAATATTCTCAAATGTTACTAAATGACTATATTTTGAAAAATACCTTGTCTAAACATTAAAACAATGATTTGGGGACAATTAAAGGTGTTTATGTATGTTTAATAAAGGAACTAGGATTTACAGAACAGGGCAGAGTTTTTTTATCTTTCTATTTTCTTCCTTGCTTATTTGTTTTACTTTTGAACTGAAGAGCTTAGAACCTGTTTGTTGATTGAGATCCAGTAGGAAAATTAAGAGAAAGACAATTTGCAAAACCAAAAATGGAAAAAAAAAAAGAAAAGAAAAGGAAATACATTGAAGAAAAATTACAAATATTCATAATGTACATTATTTCAACATAAGTTATTTAAATAGATATGAGTATTTTTACATAAGAATGTTAAATTTTTTCTTTGTACTTTTTTTTTTAAACTTTGATAGAACTATACTATTCCAATACTGAGAACTATTTTACTCCAATCCAAACACATCCTATGGACCTCCCCTTTGGAAGGTAGTTTTTTTTTTTTAATATTTGCAGTTAAGCATAGTAAATGCATCTGTCATTGATTCTGATTCATCTATTGAAGCAAATCCCCTTACCAGATATGGGGGCAGTTACTAAGGTTGATCTCAGGTTCACTCACAATGTAACTCAAATCTATGTAGGGAGGATGTATCAGTATCTACAAAATGTTGAGTTCCTATGATTCCAGAATATTTTACCCACCCATCTTGCCATTTGATTAAAAACAACGGGTATTAATTTTCAAATATGAAGTAACTCAGAAATAGAGCATTGATAAACAGTTGTGAGAAAAAGAAAACTCATCATTTGAGGAACAAAAAACAGCTATTTTTATTTACTAATAAGTCCCATCCTCTCTATAGACTGTATTATGATGTCTGTGTGTTATATAAATAAGGTTGTGGAAAATAACTTCACTGCAATATTTCTCACATTTAACCTTGATGTGGACTCCTATGTCTGAAAAATAATGTGAATGGAAGAGAATTCTACCAAAATAAATGCATTATAATCATTTTTTATTATGTTCTGTTAGCCAGCATATAGTATGTCATAAGTTTTTGATCTAGTGTTCAATGATTCATTAGTTGCATATAACACCCAGAGCTTATCCCAGCACATGCCGTCCTTAATACCTATCACCCTGTTACCCCATCCCCTCACCTCCCTCCCTTCTGTAATCTCAGTTTGGTTCCTGTTCATCTCATTGTGGTTTTGATTTGTATTTCCCTGATGGCTAGTGATGTTGAACATTTTTTCATGTGTCTGTTAGCCATTTGTATGTCTTCTCTGGAGAAATGTCTGTTCATGTCTTCTGCCCATTTCTTGACTGGATTATTTGTTTTTTGGGGTGCTGAGTTTAATAAGTTCTTCGTAGATCTTGGACACCATTATCTGATATGTCGTTTGCATATATCTTCTCCTATTCCATGGATTGACTCTTAGTTTTGTTGACTATTTCCTTTGCTGTGCAAAAACTTTTTACCTTGATGAAGTCCCAAAGGTTCATTTTTGCTTTTGTTTCCCTTGCCTTTAGAGACATGTCTTGAAAGAAGTTGTTGTGGTCCATGTGAAAGAGGTTACTGTCTATATTCTCCTCTAGAATTTTGATGGATTTCTATCTCATATTGAGGTCTTTCATCCATGATATGTCCTTGAGACACTATAAGTAATCTCAAAAAGAGATTAATGAGACACTTTAAGTAATCTCAAAAAACAACTTATAGGGACGCCTGGGTGGCTCAGTTCGTTAAGCAGCCGCCTTCGGCTCAGGTCATGATCCCAGAGTCCTGGGATCGAGTCCCACATTGGGCTCCTTGCTCGGCAGGGAGCCTGCTTCTCCCTCTGCCTCTGCCTGCCACTCTGTCTGCCTGTGCTCCTCTCTCTCTCTCTGACAAAAAAACAAAACTTATAAAAGGATTTAGTAAGCCTATCTTGGTGTTCCAATGTTGCAGTTTTTCTTGGAGTTATAATTGTTATTTCATCAGTTTCCTCTTTTACTAACTATCCTAGGTCTGATCTGTAGTTCAGCTGGTGGGTGTAACTTGTCTCTAGACCTTTGAACTCCAGAGGTCTAGGCCCAAAATTTATATATTCTCTTAACTTGAAAGCACCCTAACCTTTTTAGAGGGATAGAGCAATAGAATTCGTAGCTGGTGATTTTCCAAAGTTTTGCTCTTCCTCTTTAATTTGGCCCTTTCTGTTTTTCAGTTTTGCTTTGTGAATACTTTAATACAAACATGTTTTTCTATCTTGTCTCTACACTTGTACTTCCATATTATGCAGGACTCTTCACATTATTAAAAAGTCCTTGCTCATTATTTTTATTTCTACCTTTGGATGTCCCGGGTGAATTTTAGTAATTTTTACAGCCTTAACTAATTCTTTAAACAGAAAGATAATGACAGCTCACTAAACAGTTTAGAGCCAGTAAATCTCATAGAGAATAAACAATTTAGGTTCACAAATTGTGTGAATTTTAGTAGTTGTTTTGTAAGACTATATTAACCTTTGGATAGGAATTCAGAGTAATTAAAATAACCTAAAAATAGTACATTCATATTGTGACTCATTGTTAATATACCTTAGTGTTAAACAGTTAATAGTAAAGACATATTATCTTGAAAGTTATATATATCTGGGCTCTTTAACTAGGAAGCTTATATATTCTTATCTTACTAATAATTATAGGTAACAAATGACAATATTCACATCTAAAGGTATTTCAAATATTTACATAGGTGATCAACAAAATAATACAATTGTTTGCTATTATACTTCCCATATAGTTAATCTTAAGATGATGTAAGGTGATAATGTATGTCTAATATTTATTGAGTGCTGAGATATTAGATTTGTTATTCATATATATTAGCTCCATTTCACAAATGAGAAATCAGTAGCTCAGAAATATTAGTGCTTGTCCACTATTAAAAGTCAGTAATTCCAGTATTTAAATCCAGGTCTTTGGGGTAGAAATTTAGAATGAAAACCATTACATTACTTTGTTTAGTATAATATATGTTTATTTTGATATAATTTTAGTATTCATTTTTTCAAATTTGTATTCGACTGTATTATCTTTAGACATGATTAGTAAAGTGTGTTTAATAGGTTATCTCAAAATAATACAATTACCTAGGGAACTCTGAGTGGTGCGTTGGTTAGGCATCCCACTCTTCTTGATTTTAGCTCAGGTCATGAGATTGAGCACTGTATCAGGCTCTGTGCTCAGTGCAGAGTCTGCTTGAGATTCTTTCCCTCTCCTTCGGCCCCTCAACCCCATGTTTGCTCCCTCTCTGTCTCAATCTCTCTAAAATAAATAAATGAATCTTTAAACAAAACAAAACTATTACTTAATTCTAAGTTTCAGACTTCAAATGGCTTGTCATAAATTTAATTACCACATTCAAGGGGCAGTTTCAGGCAGATTTGGAGTATCTGAGGAAATAGGATGAAATAGGAAAGGTACTCAGAGGTACAACAAAAGAAAGATGAAATAGAAAAGTTACTCAGAGGTACAACAAAAGAAAAAAAAATTGTGAAATGAAAACTGATTTTCCAGTAGGAAACATACAAGGGTGCTGGTGTTTATTTGAATACAGAATGAAAAATGTCCATATGTACATATATGAGATATTTGGATTAAGAAAAGTTATTCAAGTATCTAATGAGAAGAAAAAGAAGCAAATTCCCTTACCAGGAATGGAGGGGGTTACTCATATTGACCTCATGTTCACTTACAATGTAATTCAAATCTAAGAAGAAAGGATGTATCAGTGTCTACAAAATTTTAAGAGTTCCTATGATACCAGAATGTTTTACCCAGCCATGATGTCATTTGATTAGAAATAAGCAGATTTTGGGGCACCTTGGTGGCTCGGTGGGTTAAAGCCTCTGCCTTCGGCTCAGGTCATGATCCCAGCGTCCTGGGTTGGAGCCCCGCATCTGGCTCTCTGCTCAGCAGGGAGCCTGCTTCCTCCCTCTCTCTCTGCCTGCCTCTCTGCCTACTTGTGATCTCTGTCTGTCAAATAAATAAATAAAATCTAAAAAAAAAAAAAGAAATACAGCAGATATTAAATTTCAAATATGAAGTAACTCAGAAGTAGAGCACTTATAAACAGTTGTGAGCTAAAGAAAACTCTGTGAAATTCAATTAAGAAAAAAATTAGAATTAAGTGGAAAAAATGTTGTGTCCATTAATATTCACTAGATTTGAAATTTGAAACTACTATTAAAAAGTTAATGTAATGTTTTTTAAATGCAGAATACATTTTTCTTTTTTCTTTTTTAAAAGATTTTTATTTATTTATTTGACAGAGATCACAAGTAGGCAGAGAAGCAGGCAGAGAGAGAGGAAGGGAAGCAGTCTCCCTGCTGAGCAGAGAGCCTGATGGGGGGCTCAATCCCAGGATCCTGGGGTCATGATCTGAGACGAAGGCAGAGGCTTTAACCCACTGAGCCACGCAGGTACCCCTAGAATACATTTTTCATTATTTGTGATAATTTAAAAAAATATACTTCTCAGGAGGTTTTCCTTGACAGAAGATATTGACAAGACTTACAGTGCCAATTTTGCCTTCCTTATTTTTTTTAAAGATTTTATTTATTTATTTGACAGACAGAGGTCACAAGTAGGCAGAGAGGCAGGCAGAGAGAAGAGGAAGCAGGCTCAATGCTGAGCAGAGAGCCTGATGCAGGGCTCGATCCCAGGACCCTGGGATCATGACCTGAGCGGAAGGCAGAGGCTTTAACTCACTGAGCCACCCAGGGGCCCCTATCTTCCTTATTAATAGAGAATCAATATACACTATTTTCTGTCTCTACACCATTATGTATATATATTCAAATTCACAAATACATACATGTATAATTGAACTGTGTCAGCCTCTTAGTATTTCATATAATCTATTTTTTAAAGTTTGCTCACTTATGAGGTTAAAACAAATCAGATTGTTCTGACAAGTTCATGTGTGTTTCAGATTTTTAAATAAAATTATTAATTTATGTGGGTATTTCTTTTTAAATGATGGAAATTCTACTAGGTAAATAATAATAATAATATTGATAAGAATGATACAAAGTAATCAAGACTTCATTGCGTAATTTCTTTGACATATGAGGGAAAATATCTGCCTAAGGATAGGGATGCTATTCAAATATTTTATGCCACAGGTAACCGCCAGAAAATGTGATGCTGCTGTCATCATGGTCTCTGGCCTTGAACAACCTGCATGGTTTTTAGGAATGTGTCCCTGCTCATGTTAATTAGCTCTTTTATTTTATAGCAAATAAGTCATATCTCAATTATAATAAGCATGGCCCATGATCTAAAATGATTGAAGAGGGCCAACCTGAAGTATAAAAGGGAAGTGTCTTGTATGCTATTGTGAAGAGATCCTTTGTCTCCATTTTCTTTGTTAGTCTCCTCTCTTTTTCAATGCTTACAGTTCCTCATTTCTTGTTGTCCAATTATTATTCTCCTTCAGGATAAGCACTATATAGTCACTTTCTGTTATCTTAATTATGCCCCATTTATATTTTACTTTTGTGTCTTATATTTTATAAACTGTTCTATTTTTATTTACCTATTTTTATTGAAGTATACTTGACACACAATATTACATTCATTTTAGGTGCACAACATAGTGATTTGACAAGCCTCTATACATGCTCACTAGTGTAGCTACTATCTGTCACCATACAAGGCTATTACAATATCATTGACTAAATTCCCTATGTTGTTCCTTTTATCCCCAAGTCCTATTCACTGCATAGTGAGAGCCTGTATCTCCCACTCTCTTTTACTCATTTTGTCCACCCCTCATCACCCTCTCCTTTGGCAGTCATCAGTTTGTTCTCTGTACTTGTGGACCCATATCTACTTTTCGTTTGTTTTTTTCTTTGTTTGTTTTAGTTTCCACATATAAGTGAAATCATATGATGTTCCTTTCTCTGACTTATTTCACTTAGCATAATATCCTCTCAGTTCATCCATGTTGTTGCAAATGGCAAGATCTTGTACTTTTTAGAGGCTGAGGAATATTTATGTGTGTGTGTGTGTGTGTGTGTGAGAGAGAGACATCTTATTTATCAATGGGTGGACATTTGGGTTGCCTTTTGTCCTCATTGAGGCACTCTTTTCATATATAACAAGGTCCATTCTTTGTGGCAGCTATTTCTCTACCAATATTCTAGAACAATGATGCCCTCCAGCCTGTAAAATTTAATCTTTACAATGTTTTGCTTCCTTCTGTTTTATCTCAACATTAGATTGAGATGGTTGGTTAGATTGTAGTCATTTGTACATAAGAATAAAACAAGCTAACATTCACAAAATTATAAACATCAAGGGACATTTTTATGTGGTATTTTATAGATTTTAACAATGTAATTAAAATCTTTTCCACCCTAATTCTAAAATCCTATGTTAACAAAGAGTTTTAAAATACCTTTATTAGGAATGATTCAAATTCAGACAGTATTTCCTTACAAAGTGTTATTTTAGGAAGTTTTTAATAGACAGAATTAAAATGTCTTTGTTTTGCATTCTCTCTCTTTGATTTTGAAAATTTATATTTTGAAAATTTCCATTTGGAATTAAATTCACCCTTATTTCAGCCTTATTTTATTGTAGAGGCATTATCAAATGGTTGCATGAGAAAAAAATACACACAGACATAGATTTTTAACACATGCACACATCTTTTTTTTTTTTAAGATTTTATTTATTTATTTGACAGACAGAGATCACAAGTAGGCAAAGAGGCAGGCAGAGAGAGAGAGGAGGAAGCAGGCTCCCCACTGAGCAGAAAGCCTGATGCAGGGCTCTATCCCTCGATTCCAGGATCATGACCCAAGCTGAAGGCAGAGGCTTTAACTCACTGAGCCACCCAGGCACCCCTCACATGCACACATCTTTTACACATATTCACAACACGTAGTTTATATATATATTCACACATGCATAAATATATAAAAATAAATATTATAAGTAAAATATAAATTTTATATGAACTTATTTTATAAATAAACTTATTTATATAAATAAAAAAGTAAAAATGTATTTACCTTTGATGTTCACTATCTTATTTGCCAAATATTTCAGTATATTTTTTTCTTGAATAGTTTACTCTGATATGGCTAGATGGGAGGAAAAAATATATAAGATGAAGCTGCTCCGAGCAATCTTGAACACCTATGGAACATAACTTTCCCACAGCTGTTCAATAACAAACTGAAATTGGGCACAAATTTGTTTTAATGATCAAGTTACAGTGTGATTTGTGTATTTCCTGTTTATTTCTGCAGAAAGAATAAATTCCAAGTTTTTGACCTGGTTTAGATCATCATGAACATAAGGGAAGCAAGACTCAACAGGGACCAATATGACATAGATTATAGTTTAGAATCAAATAATGGACTTCACACTCAAAATAATTGCTGTTAATACCACATATCTGTTCTTGTCAATCAAGTGTTAGATATCTTTTCTTAACTTTTAATTGACATATACTTTTAACAGAATAAAATGCATAGATTGTAGACATTAATTATAAGTTTGTTGAGTTTCAACAATTGTATATACTTATGTAACCACAATCCCAATCAAGATATAAGACATTTATATTATCTGAAAAAGACCCACTTGACTCCTTTCATTTAATTTTCCCCAGAAAGAAATCACTTTAAAAATCAATAAACTTTATTGTTTAAAGCAGTTTTAGGCCACAGCAAAATTGAAGGGGAAAATATAAAGATTTACCATATACCCTTGCCCCCACACATGCATAGTTTTTCCCACTGTCAACATCCCACACCAGAGTGACTGGTATATTTGTTTCAATTAATAAAGCTATATCAACACATCATTATCACCTAAAGTTCATAGTTCTCATTAGGGTTTACTCTTGATTTTGTACTTTCTGTGGTTTTGACAGTTGTACAGTGACATGTATATATTATTATAGTATTATAGAAAATAATTTGATTCTCCTAAAAATCCACTATGCTGTGCGTATTTATCCTTCTCTATACCCTAACTTCTGGGCAACCACTGATCTTTTTAATGTCTTCAGAGTTTTCCTTTTCCAGAATCTCATATAGTTGGAATCATATAGTATGTAGCCTTTTCATGTTGGCTTCTTTTACTTACCAGCATGCATTTAAGTCCTCTCTGTATTCTCATGGGTTGATAGCCAATTTCTTTCTAGCATTAAATTACATTCCATTGTCTGAATGTGTCACAGTTTAATTATCCATTCACCTACTGAAGGGCATCTTAGTTCCTTCCATGTTTTAATAATTATGAATAAGCTGCCATAAATATCTTTCCAGTTTTTTGTGTGGACAAAAGTTTTCCACTTCTTTGGGCAAATATCAAGGAGTACGATTGCTGAGTCATATTGTAAAAGTATGTTTAATTTTACAAGAACCTGCTAAACTGTCTTCCAAAGTGGCTGTACAAAGGCATTCCTGCAAGCAGTGGATTAGAGTTCCTGTCCCACATTCTTGCTAGGGTTTGGTGTTAGTGTTTTCAGGTTGGGTCATTTTAACAGATGTGGTATCTATTCTTTCACCAATATCACAGTCTTGATTACTGTAGCTTTGTAATAAGTCTTTAAGTCATGGAATACCATTCCTCTGACTTTGGTCTTCTTCAATATTTAGTAACTTATTCTCAGTATTTTGCCCTTCCTTATAAACTTAGTAATCAGATAGCGGATATCCAGAAAATAATTTTTAGGGATTTTAATTGGGATTGCATTTAATTTGTAAACTAATTGGCAAAAATCAACACCTTGAAAACATTTATTCCTTCTATACAAGAACATGGAATATCTTTCTATTTATTTAGTTATTCTTTTATGTATTTCATCACAGTTCTGTAATTTTCCTCATATAGGTATTATATATACTTTGGTAGATTTATACTTAAGTATTTCATTGTGGGAGGTGCTGATATAAATGGTATTTCATTTTTAATTTCAAATTATATACCATTTTAATTTCAAATTATATACCATATACCAAATTATATACCATCTTATATACCATTGCTGGTATATAAGAAAGTGGTTGACTGGATCTTATACACAGCAGCCAAGTTCCTAATTAAAATTGGCCTTTTTTTTTTCAGATTTTCCACATTAACGATCTGTCATCTGTGGACAAAGACAGTTTTATTTCTTTCTCCCCAATCAATACAGATGTATGTCCTTTTCCTTACTTATTGCATTAGCTAGGACTTCCAGTGCAATGTCAAAAATACCTGGTAAGAGAGAACATCTTTGTCTTGTTCCTAATCTTATTAGGAAAGCATCCAATTTCTCATCATTAAGGATGATGTTCGTTGTAGAATTTTTGTAGATGTTCTTTATCAAGTTGTGGTAGTTTCCCTCTAGTCCTAGTTTGCTGAGTCTTATTATTATTATGAATGGTTGTTGAAGTTCATCACATGATTTTTTCTGCATCATTTGTACCATCAAGTGACTTGTCATCTTCAGCCTATTGATGTAATGGGGAAAAAAAAAATATATATATATATTATATATTATGTATAATATATATATTATATATTATGTATAATATATATATAACTCAGCTTGTACCTGCATAAATCTCAGTTGATCAGGGTAAATAATTATTTTATATATTTTTATTTTTATATTTTATATATTTTATATAAATATATATATTTATATATATTTATATTGTTGGATTTGATTTACATATATTTTGTTGAGGATGTTTGCATCTATGTTCATGAGATAGATATGTACAGATAATGGTCTAGTTTCTTGTAATTTTTTTTCTGGTTTTAGTATTGGAGTGACATTGACATAGAATGAATTCCAAAGTAGTCCCCCTGCTTCTATCTTCTGGAATAGATTGTAGAGAATTTGTATAATTTTTTTTAATGTTTGGTAAATTTACCAGTGAACTCATATTGGCCTGGAGCTTTACATTTTGGAAGGTTATTGTTTACTGAGTTAACTTCTTTTGTAGATATATGTCTATATATACTATCTATTTCTTCTTGTGTGACTTTTGGAAGATTGTGTCTTTAAAGGAATTGGTCCATTTCATCTAGGTTATCAAATTTGTGGGCAAAGAGTTGCAAATAATATGCTTTATTTTCCTTTTAGTACCCAAGGTATCAATAGTGATGTCCCCTCTTCTGAGATTAGTAATCCGTTTTCCTCCTTTTTTTCCTAATTAGCCTGGCTACAGACTTACCAATTTTTTTGAAGCAACCACTTTTTGATTTGTATTATTATAGATCCATTTTGCCTACTCTATTGTAGAACTTCAAATAAATGGAATTATATTTCAAGTTCTCTTTAGTTTCTGACTGTAACTCACTGGAATGCTTTTGAAATATATCCATGTTGCCACATTTTAAGTGTAATATCTTCCATCTTCTTCTTTATTATTGAGTAATAGCTCATTGTTATGTAGGTATTATATTTTATTTAATTCCATTTGTGGACATTTAGGATATCTTTAGGCTTTGATGATTTTTAGTATGTCTGATAGAAACATTATCTTGTGGGTGGTGTTTGTTTCATTCTCTTGTATAAATACCCAGGTATGAAATCCCTAGGTCATAATATAGACATATATTTTTACAGTTAAATTTTAAATAAACTGACATTTTTTTTCTAGAGAGGCTTAATTTTACATTCTGACCAGCAGAAAATCAATGATCCAAGTTGCTTTACATCCATGCTTATATTCAATAATGTTGGTTGCTATTTTAATTAACCATTCTGGTGTATATGATGAATAGCTATTATTTCACTTTAGTTTTTTGTTCTCTTAAATTTCTCAGAACCCTCTTCTTCACACATGTTCAGCAAAAGACCAGCCTAATATAAAAGATAAAAAGATTCAAGGTATTTTCTCTGTAAATATGCAAACTTTCCTGTATTTGCACATATCCATCTTTTTTCCCAGGTTTATTGATGTATGATTGGAAAATTAAAATTTGTATATATTGAATCTGTATAATGGGTTTTGATATTTTGATATCTATATCACATATATATACATACATTTTAAAATTATCACATTTAAGCTAACTAACATGTCATTAGCATGACATGTCTATCATGTCAATAGTTACTTTTTTGTGTGGTGAGAACACTTAAGATCTACTCTCAGCACATTGCAAGTATTCAATACATCATTAGTAGCTATGGTAACTATGCTGTACTTTAGGTCTCTAGAACTTATTCATCTCACAACTGAAATTTTGTGCCATTTAGCTATCTCTCCATTACCCTCCAGTCCTTTACAACCACTATTGTACTCTTCTATGAGACTGACATTTGTAGATTCCTGAAATGAGAGGTCATAAAATATTTGTGTTTCTTTTTCTGGTTTATTTAATTCATCATAATGTTCTCAGATTCATCCATGTTGTTGCAAAGTACAGGATTTCTTTTTTTTAATATGAAATGTATCTAAATATATGCTTGTATTTATAAATACATATTTTATTTGTAAGTTATAAAATATTTACATTTATTATATTATATATATGATATACCACATTTTCCACAAAATATAGAAAATACCAGAAAATGTGATATATATATATACATATATGTGTATATACACATATATATATATACACACACATATATATATAATTTCTTAATCTTTCATTCACTGACAGGCTATTGTGAATAATGTTGCTATCAACATAAGTGCTGGCGTCTTTTCAAATTTTGATTTTATTTCCTCTGGCTGTATACTCAGAAGTAGGATTGCTACACTGCAGTTCAATTTTAATTTTTTAAAAGAATCTCTATATTGTTTTCCCTAATAATTGTATTAATTTACATTACCAACAGTGTGTAAGTTTCCCTTTTCTCCACAACCTCACCAATACTTATCTTTTTAGTTTTTGATAATAGCCATCCTAACAGGTATGAGATATCTCATTGTAATTTTGATTTTTATTTCCTTGAAGATTAGTGATGTTGAGCTTCTTTTCATATACCTATTAGGAATTTGTATGTCTTCTTTGGAAAAATATCTATTTTGGTTCTTTGCTATCGGGTTTTATGAGTTCTTTATATATTTTGTAATTGTAAATATATAAGAACCAACATTAGAGTGCCTAAACATATAAAGCAAATATTAACAAATCTAAAGGGAGACATAGACAGCAGTACATATTAATAGGGGACTTCAGTGTCCCAATTTCAACAATGGATATTTCATCAAGACAGAAATTAAACAGAAAAAGAAGACTTGAATAATACTATAGAGCAAATGATTTAAGAGGCATATACAGAATATTCTATTCAATAGGAGTATGATACACATTCTTTTTGAGCTTACATGGAACATTCTCCAGGATAAATCATGTCAACTCACAACATGAGTCATAAAAAATTTAAGAAAATTGAAATTATATCAAGTATCTTTTCCAACCACAATGGTATGAAACTCTTGAAAAACTGATGGGTGGAAGATGATATCAAAAGAGAAATCAATGGTGCATAAACAATGAATCTTGGAACACTGAAAAAAATTAAATTAAAGAAAAAGAGAGAGAAATAAAAAAAAAATCTTGAGACAAGTGAAAATGGAAACACAACATCCAAAACTTACAGGATGCTTCAAAAGCAGTGCTGAGAAGGAAGTTAGCAATAAAAGCCTCAAGAAAATAGAGAGGTCTCGAACAACCTAGCATTACATTTTAAGGAACTGGATAAAGGACAAACTAAGCCTAATTAGCAGAAAGAAAGAGTAATGAAAATTAGAAGACAAACAAATGAAATAGAGACAGGAAAACCATAGAAAGGATCAATGAAACTAAGTTATTTGTTGTAAAGATAAAAAAAATTGACATTTAGCTAGACTAAGAAAAAAAAGAAAATACTCAAATAAATATAATCAGAAACGAAAAAAGACATTACAACTGATACTACGGAAGTACAGAGAATAAGAGACTACTGTGAAAAATTATATGCATGCATCCTCTTGTACTCTTCCCCTATCATAATGGCAAACTGATACTCTTTCTTGTTAATGACTATGACTGTTTTTATTCCCTTCTTCTGTATATACTCTGTAGACTCTCCTCAGTCTCCTTAATGGAAAGTTTGTACTGCTGATTTTACTTTATCTCCTTTTTCTTCAAGTTATATTATAGTCTCTTCCTCAGTATTAAGGAAGCTTAGATCTCTTTAATTAAAATTAGCATCATACCTACACTTTATCACACACTCTTCAAGGCCAAACATTTTCTTCACCGTACATAGCTTCATAATTCAACAAATCAGCATCCCATTCACACTACTCTTGTTCCTACTTCTTCACACTGTTCTTTTGCTAGACATCTGTGGCTTCTGTGTGGCTAAATACAAGTTTCACTTCAGGACGTGGAACGTTGTCTTCTCAACAATATTTGCAGTCTTAACCACATCCCTTTACTGAAGGCTTCCTTTTTATGGTTACTTTGTACGTTAACTTCCCACTCTTTTTTTTTTTCCACCTCCTGGGATATTTATTCCTAATTTTCTGTGTAGGTGGCTTCACAGGACTCTTAAATGAGTCTTTTCTTTATTTCATCAAGTGTTAGCACAATTTGAGCAATTGCTTAATCCTAAAACCCAGGAGAGATCATTGATTTCAGAATGTAAGACTACCTACCCCTAAACGACCATCAACCCTGCCATAATGGATTAACTTTTATTTTCAATTTTTAATCACAGTGGATTAATTTTGTTAAATATCTTTTCATGACTCACTATCCATTAATCTATTTATAATTCACCATCTGACCTTGAGCATGTCTCCTTTATGTATTGAAGCCATCTATTGCTTTTTATCCTGTTAACACCTCGTCTCTTCCTCTATCATATATTAACTGGAGTATATCTATCTAGACCTTATTTTGTATAATCCATTCTTATTTTGTGTAATCCATTCTGTATCTTCTGTCAGCTTTAAAAATCACTTATATTTTAAAAGTGCCTTAGTGACTTTTCATTGTCCTTGCTAAACATCATTCTTGGAATCTGGTGTATGTCTTCCTCTCCAGCTTTCTTTTTCACCTTTTTCTGTATTACTCAATTTCACTTCATCAGGACAACTCTTCTTACTTTTTAGAATGTGCTGCATTTTCTCTAAAATATGAGCCTTCACATGATTTCCTTTGCAAGAAAGTTTCTTTCACTCATCCTCCTATTTTAAATTCACCAGATGACTCCTACTCATCCTTTTGATCTCAGTTTAACAGTTAGTTCTCAGATTAAATTTTTGTTCTTCCACACTAGCTTATCCCCTAAATGCTCAATTTTTTCCACTGGACTGTAAAATCCACAAGGGCATAAACTGCATCCATTTTCTTCCCTGACAAATTTGTAGGATCTACACAATCATGTGGCAAAGAATGGACAGTCACAAATTAGATATTGAATAGATCAATATATCACAATTTATTTCTTGGTAATATTGCAGAGACAGAGAATTGATTAATTTTAACTTGTACTTATGTGCAAGGCATAACTTGTACAAGTTAAATAGTCATCCTTTCTCAGGTTAAGAATCTAATTTAGCAACTTGCTAATTTAAAATCAGCAGTTTATCTTGTTTCAAAGTTTTAGAGGCCTGATCACAAAGGATAAAAAATATGTATTTAATAGATGTCGAAATGTCTCTCAGTTAAGGAATGCATAAAACAAAACTGTATTTTATTGACTTTTAAATCTCTTCTATTTTTATAATTTCCCAAATGCAGTGAATATAGCTGTTTCCCCACAATGTGCATTTATAAAAACAATCTGATTTACAGAAATATTATTTTTTTAGAAATGTATGTCAACAGTCATGTTAATTAATCATTGATGGAATGAAATTAAGTCTCACTAAATAGAAAAGTTCATCCACTGAAACGTTCAATTAGAAAGTGAGTAGGACATAATTTATCACAAAACTAGACATTTTTCTTTCTCCTTTAAAAGTTGAATATTATTCTGTGTAATAAATATGAAGGAAAATAAATTGTATTAATTAATGCAGGCAATTTAGAGCCACTTATATGTTGAATAATAAAAACACAGTGGAAATTAATACCATTAGTTGCAGAGGTATTGTGATTTAGTGATATATTTTAAATTTCTGACTAAAAAAATGTCTTTCAGTATTCCCAATAAGAGGAATCCAGTATATCCTCAACAGTGGCATCTAGAAGGGCCATAAGAAGAGGTTTCTTCCAGAATTGAATTCCCTGAGGAATTTAAATAATTATTGGGGAGATTATATATATATTTTTTTTTCTCCCCTCATTTGTGAAATTAGTGGTTTGGAGTAGATAGAATATAATGCATCTCCTGGGTGAAAGGTTTCTTGACTTTGATTTATACCTAAAACTTCTGCCACCCAGAGCAACAGTTACTTCATGTGGAGGAATTTCTTCCCATGTGCTGTGATTGCAAATTTTATTCATGACCCTCATTCTCATGACTCTGCCAGTGCTGAAAATTCATTGCTATCAACAGAGGAAATTCTTTAAAGTGACCCATAACTTCTTGTAGATCTTTGAGTAACACATACATTCAATAGAGTAGTTATACTAATCTAACTTGAAGTAACAACACCATGGAACTGAGAAATAATATTTAAATTCTTATGGGGATGCAGGAAGGAATAAAGTCTGCCAGTATGTGTGGCATTAAGAGAAAGCTAAAAAGGCTATCTATTCCTTGGTTGACAGGAGGTTCTCACACATTACCAAGGAGGTATGAAATGAAAATTTTACTTAAAAACATTTCCTAAATCTTTTTAAACTTCTTTAACTTTCAGCTTCTAAATTTGTAAAATAAAACTAATAATTTCTCTATGCATTCAAAAAATATACTTATGTCAATGTCTTCCAGCCAAAGATCACCAGAAACAAACCTATAGGTGAACAAGTGAGTTTATTACTAATTGCAGAGAGGGAGAACACAAACTATAAGGAATGGTAGGAGGTCTCATAAAGCATTAGAAAGAAACAGTAATTGGATTTGGTCTTTTATTGGGTAATTTTGGAAACAAGGTATGGAAATGGGGGTCCACTTTGGATTGGGTGCTGTTAGAATGCAGCAGCATTTATGTGTTTGAGCATCCATTAATTTTATCTATAGGAAGGACATATTAGAGCAAGAATCACACCATAGTTGATTAAAAAATAGCAGTCACTCATAACTGCTGGGAAATGAGATGTTTGCTATCTCATGGGTTGTACAATGACATTGTTTTTTTTTCTCCCTTTATCATAATCTCACTTTGATCTTGATGTTTCTGCCTACACGATCATGTATGTCTAAGAAGAGAACAGTGTGACTAGTTATGAGTATCAAGCCATCTTCTAACAACATTGAAGCTGTCACTGTCAGATCACTTTCCAGATGTAAGGGGATGCTTTTTATTTACACACACACACACACACGATATGAAAAAATAATGAAAGAATACTTGACAGAGGAAAATTCAGGATGTCCAACATCCCACATAGAAGTTCTCAAAAGAGAAATTTAAAAAAAAAAAAAGTAAATGAAATGGACAGGGAGGTCTTGTCAAAGTAATACTGAAGAAAATATTCCCCAACATTAAGGATAGCATTATTCAATATAACACCAATTACAAAAAAAGTTTATAAATGCTTCTAGAGAGAAGGCCAAAAAAAAAATCTTTTTACAATGGGACAAGGTTCATATTACCATTATACTGCTCAGGAAAAGTTCCAGGTTCCAGCACAATAGATCAATGTATTAAATATCTGAAGGAAAACAGCTCTTTATCTTGAGTTGTAGAGGCAAACAAACTTGGATCATGCCACAACCAGTAGATTTACCTCCACCAAACTCTTTCTGAGGCGATTATTGAAAGTATACTCCAACAAGATGAGAATGAAATTGAGAAAAAGGAACGTGAGAAACACAAAATGCTGCAGTAAGCCATGAGCACAGTGAAAGAATCTGCAGGCTAAGAGCTGTGAAGGAGGTCAATGAAACACCATATATAATGGCATGAACTGATGGGCTCAAAGAAGCTTGTCTTAAACCAGTGCTCTCAAACTTAAAAGTACCAAGGAATTAACCAAACATTTTAAAATGTCAATTTTAATTAGGTAGATCTGCAATATGGACCAAAAATTCTGTATTGCTTGTAAGCTTTCAGCTGATGCCAATACCATTGTTCCCTGGGCCATGCCATGAGAAGGAAGGTGTGCCACTGAGCAACACATTAAATCACTTAAAATATAATTTTGTGGTTCATTCCTAAAAATTGTTACATGTTTCTCTTCAGTGTCCTTAGAATTAAATCTTTGTTCCTTTCCATGGATCTAAAATTTCATTAAAATGTTTCTATGAGCTTACATTTCACACCTCAACACATTTCACTCTAAACATCATTGATTATGTTCAAATCATACTGGTGCCATTTCATGCATGTTCTAACTTAAGAGTGTCTACTTTGCTGTTGCCTTTAGCTAGATGCTATTTTTCTACCTACTTAAAACACTTAGATAATTTAAATATCACTTATTTTTAAAAGATTTGTTTTTTTTTTAATTTATTATTTTTTTTTATTTTTAAGCAATCTCTATCCCAACAAGGGGCTCGAACTCAAATTCCAAGATCGAGTCAAATGCTCTTCTGACTGAATTCGCCAGGGACTCCTTTAAAAAGGTGAGACAGAATATAGCTTTTTAATTCTAAACACCAAATATATAATAATGATTTTACCGTATTAGAAAAGTAAGAAAACTAAAAAGAAATATAGATAATTTTATACATATTAAAGGGATATAGCATGACTGTTTTAAATATGCCTAGATACTAGCAATTGATAGAAATATTGAAGTATTTGCACACATTATGAGTTAAACTAAAATTTCATTTCTGATTCTATAGTATCTTTTCAAAGATTTTTTTCCCCCAATGTTTGCTCAGTGAGTTGAAAATTTCCTAAATTGTCCCAGAGATTCTTACCTCAGTCTTGAGATCATTGACTTTCTAAAGCTATCGGTGTGAATCAAAGAAATTGCCTGTGCATTAAGTTTAAATTAGTTGTCATTATTATTCACAAAATAATGAGACTGCAAGCAAATCATGTCATTAGGAACAGCTTTCACATCAGTATCATATTTTCTCCTCTGTTTACTGCTAAATGTGCAATTTACCTAAAGAGGGAATGTAAGGGAACAATGAGACAAGAATTGAGTGAAAATTTGTGCTGTGAATGCTCTGATACAGGAAAACTAGAATGAGAAATTAAAAATATATCTTATAGGGGCATGTGGCTGACTCAGAAGAGTGTCCAACTCTTGATCTCAGAGTCATAAGTTAAAGCCTTGCATTAGGTGTAGAGTTCATGTTAAAAATAAAGTAATAACAATAACAACTATATATATATACACACACACATATATAATATAAATACACTATATTTATATATGTTATATATATATATTTATATATATTATATATATATTTATATATATAAATACACACATATATATAATATAAACACATATATGTGCAAAACAAATAAATATAAAATGTCAAAGATGCACACATTTGTCCACAGGAAGAGATGAAAAGCAAGTAAAGTGTCATCATTTTCATTTGAGGGGTCAATATTGAATCATAACCCAAAAACTTTTGAAGAGTAACAAATAAGTTTCTTTTAAGTAGAACTTAAGGGATTTGTAGGGGAATTAGTTGAATAAAATATTAAAATTATCTTGTTACCTAGTTTCTTACACATTCTTTCAGTTCTCTGATAAATGTTTCCCGGTATCTTGGGTTTTAATCATTGCTAGCCATATTTCTGAATATCAAGTATGTACTTCTGCAGATGTCAATTTACTATTTTCAATTATGTCTTTACATCTAACACTCCTTCTATGAAGTATTGAAAATGGCATAAAACTTAAAAATTAGAGACATTTAGGTTTGAATCATAGCTTCAACATCTAAAAGCTACATCAATTTAGACAAGTTAATTAATCATGCTGTGTTTCAGAAATTTTTATTTAAAATTATATAGTCCCAGCATTAAATGAGGGAGGGGGATATGTTAATGACCTTAGGTGTACCTGACACAAAATAGTTATAATTGCAAATTATTTTACTTTCCCTCTTTCTTCTCTTGAATTTCAAACAACATCATGGCACTCTGCTTCGCCCTCAGCTATTCACATATTTCAAACTGGCTTGATGCTAAAATAGAATGTGTTTGTTCTTTAAAAAAAAAATGAAAGACACAACTCATGTACTATGTGTTTATTTTCCTCATCTCTGCTTCAGTTTCCATCTCTCTAGTCTTTTTTTCTTTCCTACCAATATAACAGTTGAGCAGTCAGAAAGGAATATATCTAGGAAATTTGAGGGGGGGGAGTTAAATCAAATAAGAATTATCAGGATGCAAGCAGGGTTGAAAACGTTAAATCAGTAAGGAAACGATAACTACCATGAATTGTATAGACAGTGCACAGAAGGGGGTTCCTACTTAGCAGCCTTTACTGATCTTTATCAATATCTACTTGGACAAGAGAAAACTCTTAACCCAAAGAAGACATTCCATTGATTGGCAAGAAACCATGATACTAACTTTCTCTGTGTTTTGTATCATGAGACAAATATGGTCAGTTGCTTAGATAGGAGACTTTTAGATAGACCTAACTAATGGTTTTTTAGATTATCTAATGGTTATTTAGATTATTGCACCAAGTCATAGGAAAGAAGGCAACAAATCATTCAGATAGGCATCTGAGAGACTCCAGGTTCATTTTATCTGACTACTCACAGCATAATTTTACTTCTTTATAGTCTATGAAATTTTATGAAATGAATTTTTATTATGTTAAATTAGTCACATTTCTGTTGACTAAAATGAGCTTTCTCCAAGACAGACTTACCCTAGGTAAAAACTTTTGTTCAGAAGCCAATAGAGTAGAACTTATAATTTATATTTTATTATGTATTTATGTATCCCTTAGGTGAGTACCTCAAACATCTGTGTCTCATCCAGCAGGATGCAATAGAACTCAGGTCAAAATAGAGCATAGTGAACCCCATGGGTACTTTACATGAGAGTTTCTGATTATTGCACTTCCTTTTACTGTACACTATCAGATTTCACATAATAAATATTCGATGTGATAGAAATCTATAAACTGCATGTTATCTAAAGTTATGTTGAGAGCATTAGTAATTCATTAAAAACATACTGATCCTTTGATCTATTCATTCTTTCTCTCATAATTTTTTTTCTAAAATGACAATGTGGTAAGATTGATTACTTTAGCTGCATCATGCCTACGTTCAACATTTTACTAATTAATAATGCTTTGACAAAGTAGATCAATACAAAGATACTATAATTAGTGACATTTTGATGTGAAATTTTGTTTTAGATATATGCATTATCGTTATATTTGTTAATGTGCTCCAAACTAAAAAGAAACCCATGAGTATTATAAATAGTAAGTTATCAGATAAAATATTACAATGTGGATCTCCCAAAAGATAAAAATTATTTATAACAGACAGACATGTATTATGTTAATAAATTTTATTTCAGGAATCATACATATTATACATATATTGAATTATTACATAATAATAAGCTTATTAAATTATTTTACTCATAATTTTAACAAATGGTACAATGATTTTCATTCTTTTGAAGGAAATAAAAAATAATGAAAACCCATTATAAGTAAAGAGTGATAAAAAATTTATTATGTCTCCAAGATGACTATGGTTCTAAATTCAATTTTTAAACTTGTCTAAAAAATTAATGAAGAGGATAAATTTTGTCAATTAAGATGTAATAAAGTCCTAGAAAAACAGAATTTAAAAAGGAATATAAACAGTCTATTTACAGGTTAATAGATCCATATCATGGAAATATATATATTTTTAATTATGCTTTGGATTTGGATCTTATATACCATAATTAATGGTTATTTAGATTACTGCACCAAGTCATAGAAAAGAAGGCAACAAATCCAGTTTGTTTCTCTAAGGTTGTTTGGGACTAAGTTGTACTTAAGGTTTTTTTTTTTTCTTCAGTGTTCTAAAATTCACTGTTTATGCACCACACCCAGTGCTCCATGCAATACATGCCCTCCTTAATACCCACCACCAGGCTCAGCCAACCCCCCACTGCTCCCCTCCAAATCCTTGTTTGTTTCTCAGAGTCCACAGTCTCTTGGAGGTCATTGGGAGATGGAGAGGAGAATGCTTGATGTTTAACAGGATTTTAACACTGCCTTCCTACACTATGTTTAATTTTCTGGGTTTCAACCTGTGCTTATTCACAGCCTGGAAATCCTTGCACTGTTCCCAGATCAACAGTGTGTGTACAAAGATAGTTAAATATGTTATTCAGAATTGCTTGTGTTGACTGCATCATGAGTTTCAGTACAAGTATCTGGCTCATCATTCTTCCAGAAATTCTTATTCTTTGCTGAACTAACTGTACTTGGGTTTTCATGACCACCCGTCAAACAAAACTAATTTAGATGATTTGGCAATGGCTTTCACATTGACAAATCTATGGTCATCCCTCAATTCTCATTCTTTTGAACTATCATCAGCATTTGAAAACACTAATTTATCTATCTTCCTTGGAATACTTTGACCAATTGGCTCCAAGACATCCCAACTCTACTGGTTCCCTCCTGACCCACTGGAAACTTCTTACCAGCCTGAATGCTAACTTACTGCTTATCATTTCCAATCTTTACATGCTATTAATGCCTAAGGCCTAATCTTGAGAATTTTTTTTTTATATCCTCTTTGGCTGATTTCTTTGAGTCCAGGGGCTGATATTAACCAAACCAGTTTGAATCTAACTTCTGTTTGGCATCTTCACATAGGTAACCAACTGGTATCTCAAACTTGGCATGTTAAAAACACTTGCAACTCTATGAATGGCAACTCTATCCCTCTAGTTGCTCATGCTGAAAACTTGACTCTCCATATGTCACATTCAATTCAGAAGCAAATCTTTTGTTTTAATTCAAAAAACATAACCAGTATCTGACCATTTCTCAACCCCTCTACAGCTACCACTTTCATGCAGGCCAGAGGATGGTCTCCCGGACCATATCCATTACCTCCTAAACATGTTCTCTCCTCCCGTCCATTCTGTGTATAGTAGGCCTCCACATTTTCCTTTGGAGGAGACCATACTGCTTCTCTGTTCCAAACTTCCCATTATTTTCACATAGCTATAGGATATTTCATCCCTATTCACTCTCTAAAGTAATATCCTTCTATTCCTCTGTATCTTAATCTACTCTGACTACACTGGTCTGCAGTGTGTTTCTCAATGTAACGAGTCATGGTCACACCTCAGGGACATAGCACTTGCCATTCTCCTTACCTATATTCCTTTCTTAGGATTTCCTTTATTTCCTTAAGGTTTTTGTAGAAAAATCACATTTTCACACTCTGGTGTGTAAATATAAAATAAAATCGTCCTGTTCAGTAACTCAGTAATCTTTTTTCACAACTTCATTTTTTTTCTCTTGTATCTGCTCTTTGAAATTTGCATATTTTAATTATTATGTGCTTAATATTCTGACTTCTTCAGATAGAATGAAAGCTTCATGATTACAGTGTTTTTATTTTCTGTTTAGCTCATTTCTGTGTCCATGTTTTATAGAAAAGTGCCTAGCACCTAGTAAGTGCTAACTAAATATTTGTTGAAAATTAATTAGGTAAAATTCTCACAAGAATTATTGATGCCTGAAAACATGTTGATTGTTAAAGAGAAAATAGATATGATCTTCCAGTAGATAATTAGATAGTAAGAGTTTTAACTGAGTAAAGAAAAAATTAACAGAAGAACAAAAGCCAGTATATGGCTCGATAAAAGCTAATACCATCTTTTAAAGAAAATGTAAGGCAGGGTACAAAATCAAAGAATAGAATAAAGCTGGACATTTGTTATTCTTGAATTATAACTATCAATCTTCCCACACTATCAATCATGCTTTGTTATAATAGGCTCATGGTGGTTAAGAGGAAAATTTATCTTAATAAGTTATTGGAAGAACTTATAATATAATACGAATCACACTTCATTTCTCAGGGTGAATGAAAAATACTGCTGCCATTATATAACACTTGAGATCGAATAAAATCAGGAATTAAATTTCACATTCAAACTCTAATTCAGTAGGACAACTTTCATAACATCAGACGTGCTAAGTGACTATTCATGCCTTTATCTATTGAGCATGTTTTTTATTATTCAGAGCATATCCAAACGCTGCCAGTTGAACTAAAATAAATAAATAAAAAGGAAAATAAGCCCTTAATATCTTTGTACTTACTTTGCATTTAAAATATGTAACTTGACAAATGTCCCAGATTCGAACAATTTATTCATGCTTCCAAATGCTGGTAGACCATAGATGTGAACCCTACATTATTTTTCACTTTTAACACCATCCAACCTACCACCAGTTTACCACCTTTCTATTTCTTCCAAATATCTGTCAAAGTACTTGCCCGCCAAGCAAATCTTGGGAACTTTACCATGAGCATAGGTAATAATACCCAGTAATTGGTTATAATTTGGCACATTTCCCCATGTCTTACTCCTCAAAGACCAAGCATATAATTTTTTATTAGTTAGAGGGGGAAAGAAAGAGAAATATGTCATCTCTTCTTATTTCCATCCAACAAGTCAAGTGATAGGCTTGACTTTCTGTGTTTATTTAAATAAGGTGTTATTATTTCTCCCATTTCTTTATTATCCATTTTTCTCCAACTTCCTGTGATTATAGTTTGTCATTTTTAAAACACATTTTCTTTTTCATATCAATATCTGAATATTAAATAAAAAAACTAAAGTAAGATTGAAATAAAAGTATCAATATTTACAAACATATTTACAAACATGTCACAGAGGAAATTTCTTAACTTTGTACAATTATTTTTAATGTTGTGAATTAAAGAACAAATACCAGTGTCGAGAAAACAGGCACCATTTCAATTAAGATGGGTGTCTTAGGAGAGCAATTAATAATTTGAAGCTTAGATAATAGCAGATAAGCTAATGTTACTTATCATTAACTCTCCTTCCTTTTGGCCTCTTGGTTGAATTATTGAGGAATGCCTGAATACTCTGTAATTTCAACCTACTTCCATAGGCAAAAATCTTATTCCTTACGAATAATTTTAGAAAATCTCATGTCACTCTTGAATGACCTTCACATAAGACCTTCATAACATTTTTTAAGTTTACATAATCTTATTTTCCAAAGAAGACTTCCTTCCTTCCTTCCTTCCTGTCTGTGCCAATATTATTGACTGTATTCCCTATGCTGTACTTTTCATCCCCATAACTTACATATTTTATATCTGAAAGTTTGTACCTCTTAACCCCCTTCACCAACTCCTAGTCCAATTTCTTTTTTTTAAAGATTTTTTTAAATTTATATTTAAGAAATTTCTAGACCAAATGTGTGCCTCAAACTAACAACCTGGAAATCAAGAGTTGCATGCTCCACTGAATGAGCCATCCAGGTGCTCCCCCCACCTTGGCCAATTTCTAATGAAACATGTTTCCAGTGTTTAATCTCTCAAATGTTCAGATATTTGTAAATCTTTTTGAGTAGAAGTTAAGACTCATTTATTTCTGTATTTAAAATATTTCTCATATTATATTGTTTATAGTTTTAGTATATTTTGCCAGCTATTTGGTTATTGTATAGTCAAATAATTTCACTAGCATATTTAAAAAACTCAAATATTTTCTTAATAGTTTTCGTATAATATTCAAGTTTCTCATACAGAAGATAATAGAATTTAAGCACCCTTCTCTTTCTCTTCTACACCTTCATGGAGCAAAATTGAAGGACCCACAGTTTCCCAAATGTAGGAAACAGTTTCAGGTAAGTTTCACTTGAAACTTGTCCTTCCTCTGTGCTTGTTGTACCTCAGCAGCAAATATAATCTAATCCTCTTTACCTTTTAAACCTGCCCCTATCCGTCATCATCTGTATCCATGAGTTTTGTGTCTGGCATCTGTTAGGCAATTAAAAACTATTTTCTAAGAAAAAAAATGATGAATTCATTAATAAGAAGAGAAATGGCAGAAGGGCAAGCCATTTGTTCATAGGTAAAAATAATCATTTTGTTTTCTTGAAACCCTCTTTAGAATTAGGTTAGACAGTGTTTTTTGTTTTGTTTTGAAGCTAAACACAATTGTAAGGTATACAATATGTATTTAAGAAATAGCTAATAATTACCATATATCTTTCTAGCTGATTTCATGTGCATTTTAAAAATTTAATTTTCAGAGAATTATTTTGTGTTACTTTACTGTTCATTTTATAGATGATGAAACAGAGACTCAGAAGATTTAAGCAACTGGTTCAATGTCACACAGATAAGTAACAAGGCAACAATTGAGCACAATTTTAACTTCAAAACTGTTAACCTTCTGGCATATTTGATGGTGCCCATTAGGTGCCCCAAAACAAACTTTGGAACAAAAAAACGGGGCCCAAAAGAGTGAGCTAAGCCTTTGAGATTTTAATTAATTTATAGCAAATTATTTTTGAAAATAGATTTTACTTAAAACACTGATAGCAGTATTTAAAATTAGGCAAGTAAAACTGTTTATTGTAATCATGTTTTATGTGCTCTAGTTTACCAAAAAATAAATAGTTTCTGGAAGAGATTCTATCTGAAGTCTTTAGATAACCCTGAGCATCAAGCATTGTACACTTGTGTACAGTATATTCTAGCTGGATTTTTATATTATAGTTTAAAGCTTTTCAAGTCAAATATATCCATTTTGACCTCTATTTAAGCCTCTTTTGAAATGAACATTTTATTGGTTTTAACTATATTGATTTTTCAATTGAAGATAACATTCCATTCACATGAAAGTTCATTTGTTACAGCTTTCCATTTATAAGCCCCTGTGTCTTGATTTAATGCTATTTTCCTGCAGATACTAAAGTTTGTAGGTCAATCTTGAAGAATGAGTATAACCACAAATATAGCAGATGCCTCATGAAATTATCTTCTACTGCTTCTCTGTGACCTCTGTCAAGGAAATAACACTTGAATCTGCGTCAGCATGAACAGCTGTGGATGCCGCTGTTAGATAGCTGTGACCTATCCTCCCAAGGGTAGTGCCCAACCAGGAGGGAATGGTGATTTTTGCAGAGTCAATGTTATTAACGCCAACATAAATCAGAAAATAGTGCTTCAAATCTAAAAATGAGATGCCACAGTTCATAAAAAGAAGCAAACTTCCCTTGTAATAAATCAAAGTTTCATGTAGACATTTATGAAAATGATAATAACAACTGTGTAAATATTTTTATACTCCTCAAAACTTCATTTAAAATAAGTGTATAAATGGACATATAAGGCACAACTTTCTCTTTCAGAGAAATACGTTAGAAATCATATCTTTCTTTTCAGTTAAAAGAGCTTATTTTAAGCAGAACTACACAGTGTGGCTATGGGAGGAGTAAACAGTGTAGCTATTTTTATTAAGTTTCACTGCTATCTGCTACTTATCTTGCCAGACCAATTCAGAAGTAGTGAGGAAACTGCAAAATGAGAGATTTGATTCACATGGCCAAATGTATTCCCTAAAATATAATTTTCCATGTTATAATTTTACTATGTGATCATTTACCTATTCTCCATAGAAATCCTTATTTATGAGTATATGTTTAATTTTTATAAAATGTACCATGTATTCTATATATAATAATACATATCATATAGACACTTGTATAAAGAAAACATATACACACATTTATATTCGCATCATACATACACTGAATACACTTTGGTTTTCTAAGATTCTCTTATTATTTCTGAATAGCTTTAAGCTGTCACTACATGACATTAATAATAAAAGGTAGCCCAAGGAAGCTCTTAAAACAAGGAAAATGGTCATATATGTTTAATTAGAATATTTGTGTTTCAGTTAAAGCATGTTAAACTTCATCGTTTTTCATGAACTTAAGAAAGTAAATCAAAACAACCAAATATTTTTGCACATTGAAATGTGTGAAAGAAACATTTGAGCTGCTAGACAGGACATAGGTATTGAAGAAGTTTTGACCACAACATTTGAATTAGTGATTCCAGAGAAATTCAGTCTTAAACCATCCCCAAGTTCTCATCTGGGATTTTATTCCCTAAGTGTAGTTCTGAGTCCAGGGAATCAGAAAACTCCATGAGGAAGAGTAGACCAAGCCACCACTCGATTTTTAAAATTTAGTGAGTGGCAGCCAATAGTGAACAAATAAGTGTATTTGTTATTTATTGTTATTGTTACTTATTACAAAAAATAACATAGTGTGAAGAAGAAATCAGACAAGACAAGGGTAGCAAAAGAAAACTGATGTTTTAGAGTAGATAGAAAATTTTTCACAATAGGAAGACCAAAAATGTAGGATCTAAAACTATCGGTGTTTTGAAAAACAAGGTCTAGGAAGGAAACTGCAAATGCCTTAAATGTGTTTGCCCTGTGTGTTTGAGGAAAAGCAAAGAGGTCAATGTAGCTGCTCCGAGTGAGAAAAGAAGGTTAGAGCAGGAATTGAAGGAGGAGGGAGGAGCTAAGGACCTGGTGTCTTTTTCTGTCCATTTTAAGGAACTTGCCTTTTATTCAAGGTGAGATGAGAAACCATTGGAGAGACTGGAAAGAGGGTGACATGGAATTATTAAGTTTTATAAGAATCACTTCTATTCCTCTGGGGAAAATAAATAAAAAGTGAGAAATAGTAGCATTAGAGAAACCAGTCTGTAGGCTCCAATAATTAGCCAGGGGAAGAAGATGGTTGAGTAGTAGAGGTGGAGGTGGGGAGAAGTCAGACCTGGGTATATTTTGAAGGTGGAACTGACACAAATTGCAATACATTGGGATTGAGTTGGGAAAGAATAAGGCCTTAACAATATCTACTTCCTCCATATTCCATTTATTCCCTAGTACCTCTTTTCCACTCTGTGGAGTCACTCTGTGACTCATTCCAAGCAAAAGTATACTAGAAAAGAATCATGCTAAATAAGTACAAATAGAAAATAAGATGAAAACTATAATCACTATTCTTCTTGTTTTTCCACAATTAATTCAGGATGCCCATATAATCTCTTTGGTAGATACCTAATTATGAATTCTGAAAAGGGCACCATTTGTCTTGGCATTATTCCATCTGTCTTTCCAAATGTCATTACCTTTGTGGTTTTTTTCCTTTTCTGGGGAATGTACCCCTCCTTTTTCTATACCTGACTACCTGTCTCTTCAGAGTAGGTAGAGGGAACTCTGTTTAATCCTCTCTGCTGGTCTAGGTAATTACATTTGTTAAACAGTGTATCTCAGGCCACAGTTAACCCACATGAGAGTCATAGGACTTAGGTTGTCTTTTATTTTATAGATAAGAAAACTAAACAAGAGTGATTAAATCATTTGCTTAACTTCATAAACCTAGTGGTATGAGACCAGGATTCACAACCTGGCAACCTGGACCCAGAGCTTATTCTTTTAGATTCCAGGCAATGAAGCCTCACATGTAACCCATCCCCCAACCCCAGCTGGTAAAATTTACTGTCTGTAAATTCCTTCAACTCCTAGTTTTCTCAGGAACACAAACCTGGTGATACTTTTTATTTAGAAAGTTACCGGGAACGAATCATTCTCCAATTAAAAAGAAAATAAAAATGAATGTAAAACAAAAGGAAACTTCTGTGCAGCACCAATGTACCTCAATCCAACTGAAATGGATAAACTGTCACTATACGAATCTACATAACAATTCCAAAGGCTACTCCATCACACTTACTAACCTATTTTGTCTTATTTACAAATAGACTATGATATATGTTTTTTCACATTCTAAATTCAGAAACTTCATAGAGTTTCTTTGACTTACATATACTTTTAGTAGGGTAAATCTACCAAAACAAAACAGAACAACAACAACAACAAAACATCTTGAAAGCAATGTGTGGTTTTTTGTTGTTTTTTTGCTATCACTTAAAAAGTCTAGTTTCTCTCACCATTTTTTTTCTCCATTACTTTAATTAAATGGACATAAATTACAAGAAATTTTTCTTCTAAACCTAGAAGTTATTATTCTATGTATTTGTTTTCATTCATGAGTGTTACTGTTGAGAATTCAGATGTTAACTGTTGTCCCATACATTTGTAAGAAAACGATTTTTCTATAAGATTTTAAAATTATTTGTCATTTCCTGTTCTTAAATCCCACTTTATCAATCACAAGTGTAATTTTTTCTTAATCTAATTGTCTTGTACTTGACAAGAATTTTAAATCTAAAGTCTCACATTTTCCCTAATTCTATTAAATTCTGATATTGTAACTTTAAATACTTTCCCAAATTATCTTCCTCTCCTGACTCTTCTTAGATGGATTCTGATGTTTCTCCTTCTACCTTTCATAGCCAGGATTTTTTTTTTTTTAATGTGCTGTCTCTTTGTGTCTAACTTGTTCCTGAGATCTTTAAGATACCAGTTAAGTTCTTTACTTCATTTTCCAATTATCATACCCAACAATTCAACTTGATTCTTTCCCATAACTCCTTATTCTGCTTTATGTTTTCAATGTCTGCTCTTATCTCTTTGAGAGTTTTAATGCCTTGTTTATACATTTCTATTTGGTTTGACTCATTAATAACAGGTTGGATACTGTAGGTTTTTTCATTTTTAGTATTTTTATATATCAGTAAACCTGCTCAGATCTTCAGTTTTCTTTGTGAGCTCACGTCCCTTGGTATATAACTACTTGCCTGATAATGTGAAAGGAAAGGCTGAAGCAGAATTTCAGGATTATGCAGGAACTGATGACTGTAGTGGGGAAGAGAACCACTGATTAATAACATAGGCTGACCATCTCTAAATTCAACAATTCTGACCTACTGATAACCTCCTCTAACTCTCTTTCAAAGGCTGCTCTTTCCTAAGGGCTATCTCCTCTGGTTGTAATCACCTAGTCAACTGGTTGTAAACCTACACAATGTGCCAAGGGACTACCAGAGACCCACCTGTCCTGCATTAGCTGTATTTCTACCCATTCAATATCCAACACAAACTTCATGTTACTTACTGTGTGCTTCAGACTACTGATGGGTTTATAATATTCTTTTTGCATCTTGCTTTAATGATAGAATGGGGAACAAACACCAAGAGCAATATTGGAACAGGGCACAACTAACACACTTGCTCTGTCCTATGTGTAGCAATCATTCTATTTTTAATCAAGATATTACTAATTAATTCTCTATTTTTGACCTTTGATTATCCCAGTGTTTTTCTCACAGTTATTTCACATTATAATCATTTCAATCTTTCAGTTATGGTGAGAGACTAAAAATTGAAATATATGTATATGCATTTTATGTATGTATTATATATATATATGTTTCTTACACTATAACAATGAGCATGAGTTATGAATTTCAAAAATACATTTCATATATATTTTAAAATATTCAATTATTAAAAATTTAAAAATATGTTAATAGTTTTGACATACCCTTACCTCAGATATCCCACACAGTTTTTTTCATTTCTAGGTTTGAAATTTACTTTTTTATCATAATTTCTTAGGAAATAAATTTAAATTACAATCATAGATTAAAAAGCTTGTCCTAAGACTGAAAAATATGAGAATGAAGTAGATCCATTATAAAGAATATCAAACAGAGGTGCCTGGGTGGCTCAGTCAGTTGAACATCTGCCTTTGGCTCAGGTCGTAATCCCAGGGTCCTAAAATCAAGCCCCGAGTTGGGGGGATCCTGCTCAGCGGGGAGCCTACTTCTCCCTTTACCACGCCCCACTTGTGCTCTCTCTCTCTCACAAATAAATAAATAAATCTTTAAAAAATATCAAACAGAGGGAAATGCTCTAATACCTGACCCTGAACTTTGGGGATCAAGAAATTTGATATTGTTGATGTATGGAGAATTAATTAGTCTCCTCTTAACCAGCACTTCTTCCATTGACCTTCAAGGGTTCTGCTCTCCAGAATCAGTGTACCTCAATAATTAAATAACTATTCAGAATATTGCTTAGCAGAGATTCCAGGAAAGGAGATCAATATCTTATAAGAGACATTGCTGTTCTTCAAGAGAAAATACCTTCACTTTCCAAGTAAATCATTGATTACAAATCTGAGATTTTGCTTCTTTCTTGGACAAAACTACATTCTGGACATTCACCCACAACCAATTCTTGTGATGATGTTTCTTTTCTGTGCTTACCCTGTGGACCATGTTTTCTTAGTCAACTTTACATATGCTTTCATGGAGGGAAAATTTCAGCCTCTTGTTATTATGTGCTAACTCTGTTAGTTGGTTTCAAAGGTCACAGGGAGAATTACTATTTCTGGCTCCAGTCGACAGTACTAGGAAGAGATTCTATGTTTTGAATTGCATTCCACCATATGAAATAAAGAAAAGAATGTTGTCGTGCTACTCAAGAAATCTTGAGTACTCTGGCTTTTACTACATACCTGGGTAAAATCCATAGCTTCTCTAACTTCCAACTTTTTCTTTCTCAAATATATCAATATTTAATATAATGTTAACACATAACATCTTGTTAGATTTTGCTATAATATCAAAGTATAATTTATTGGGGAGCAAAAAGTGTCTATAATTTGCATGCATATAATGAAGAGATAAAAATTTCTATTCTACCAGAAATAAATAATCCTCCATGATAAAAGTGTGCCACACAGTAGTTCATCATATATTAATACAGCGTATACCAAATTTAAAATATGGAAATTAACAAATCATATATAAAACTATATCAAACTATAAACAGGAACATATGTTCATTAGTGTATAGCTCATAATATTCAGGCATTCTGTGTAGCATGTGGAATGATTTTACTTGGGAGATTATCAGAAATAGTATTATCATAGTAGACATCATTTTATTATATTACTAAAATTTCAAACTAGTGAGATTTTCTATGTTTAAATCTGCTGCTCTGTTTCAGAGGAGCATGATTTTTTTTTTAAAGATTTTATTTATTTATTTGACAGACAGAGATCACAAGTAGGCAGAGAGGCAGGCAGAGAGAAAGGAAGGGAAGCAGGCTCCCTGCTGAGCAGAGAGCCCGACATGGGGCTGGATCCCAGGACCCTGGGATCATGACCTGGGCTGAAGGCAGAGGCTTTAACCCACTGAGCCACCCAGGTGCCTTTCTTTTCTTTGTTTGCTCGAGAGGAATGGTGATTATACTTTAAAGATGTCATCTTATTCTTATTAAATTAATCCTTTGTGATTATTCATTAGAAAAAAAAAGCTTGTCAACATCTATCACAACAATCAAGTCACATAAAGTAGTATACACAATCATGAGTGTTTGTTCTCTGATAATTTCCTCTATTTAGAAAATCATAAAGGATATTAAAATAGCATTTGGAAAGAAAACCCATCAGCATTGTATATATAACACATAGATATTTAAATTCATCTACAGAATTTTATAATAATACTGTAAATTTTTTCCAAATGTTCAGGTTTATATTTCCATATTTACTCATATTGTATATTCATTGTTAATTTTAATATAGTTTTAGACCTTCCAAATACATGGGTGAAATGCTTTAGTTCCTGGCTGCACAGACTGTTGGGCAGAAACAGCAGCAACACCCAAGAACTTGTTAGAAATGCAGAATCTTGGGCCCCACCCAGACCTATTGAATCTGATTCTGCCTTTTAACAAGATCATCAGGTAATTCAATACATTTGAAAGTTAGAGATATGGAGTTTTCACTTGTGAATCTTGCATAGTAGCTGTAAAATTACTACATAAAAATAAGGCAAGGTTAGATTGGCAAAGTCGGCCTGTTACCTACTTCTTACATAATTATTATACACTTCTTTTTTATTTTATTTTTTATTTATTTTTAATTTCTTTATTATGATGTGTTAGTCACCATACAGTACATCATTGGTTTTGATATAGCATTCCATGGTTTATTGTTTGCGTAATACCCAGGGCGCCATGAAATACAAGCCCTCCTTAATACCAGTAGATATAGTTTTTAGGTGAATGACATTTATGTGATTATCAGCCATACAGATTATTTCTTCTTTCATGTCTGTTTGATTTTTCTTAGATACATGAATTCAGTAATCAAATGCTGTATATAACAAGTGTTTTAAAAATTCATTATATTAATACAGTTTTCCATCAGAAACACCTAGCCAGTTCTTATGATTCTTAGCCATATCTATGTCAGAGCTTCCCATTCAGTGTACTGAGGTTAACTGAGATGTGCTACATGTATGCAGATTAAGTGATAATCTTTTAGCCTTAGAGTAGATGAATTAATATCCAGTGAGCCTCATAATATCTTTGTTTGTCCCAGGATGACCTGTAACAATGCCATTGTAATTATATGTATCAATGGAGAACAATAAAGCACTATTTTATGCCACTTGTGAACTACATTGTTTTGTTTATTGTGTATATTGTGTATATTAAATTAACATAGTTTATTGATGGTATTTTTTTACATGTAAGAAAGGAAACTAAAAAATAAGAAGAGTATAAATGTGATCCTTTTTTTTTTCTTTTTGGTAAGTTTGATATGGCAGGAAATGAAATGAAACATACTTAAACTCATTTCTCTCATTTCCAGAGATTCAGCCTTTTTTTTTTTTCCCAAGTTAGGAATAAAAGACTGTAATTAAAAAAAAAAAAGTTATCTTATAATTTCAGAGAAAGACTGTGATCTAAGAGTCACTCTTGTGGCTCATCTGAAATGTTTGCATTTTATTATCTTAACCCCAAATTATCATGGAGTCTACTTTTTAAAATTATTTCTGAAGCATGATTAACCCCTTTTAATCTTAAAAAGAGCAGTATCAAGAATATAAGAAAAGACATTTAAAGAGAATAGTTAGTCTGCAAAGAAACATTTTGAGATGTAATGATGACATAATTCGTAAGATAATTGGACACTCATCTCTGAGTAGTAGTCCTTGCCTTATTCTTAGATCAGCTCTAATGTCAATATCTTTTTATGTTGTGTGAGTAAGAGAAAGAAGACTCAGACGTTATGCATTATGGATAATTATGTGTAATTTAAAAAAGGAATATACTTCATAATAAATGAGAGTCAAATAAGATCATTTGACAAGCATATATGAATTGAACATGGGTTTTTGTCCATTTTCCCCAAGTAATTCTGAATAAATCCATTGTCTCTTTTCTGGTTAACTTGGACATCAAGCGCTGTAGGCAGTGCTTAAGCCCTATAAAGTACTTTTTGGGGACTTACGGAAAAATTTGAAACAAACACAGAAAGTTTGACTAATTATTGCACAAACATATTTACTAGGGGAAACTGGGTGGCTCAGTTGGTTGAGTGGCTGCCTCCTGCTCTGGTCATAATCCCACAGTCCTGGGATTGAGCCCTGCGTCAGGCTCCCTCATCAATAGAGAGTCTGCTTCTCCCTCTTTCTCTGTCCCTTCTCCTGCTTGTGCTCTCTTGCTCATTCTCTCTCTCTCAAATAAATAAATAAAAACTTAAAAATTAAACATGTTTATTAAAACGCAACATTATGCGAACTATTTAACTGCATCATAACTAATATATTTAGAGATGAGGTTGATTTATCATGAATGGGTGAATTTTTTTTATGTCCTATAGAGGGATAACTTCAAGGTAATAGTGCAAGGATATCTCGAAATGTCTTCATATAGCTCTTGTTCCCTTTTTCAGTTACAAGGGCTGTCTCAGCAAAGTTACGAGTTTCCTCATCACTTCTCCTTCACTGCCGGTGAAGTATCCTTATCTCATATTTGGCCTCTTTTCCCCCCAATATCTCAGGGCTCATCTGTCAGTCTGGTTCTAGTCAACATTCAGATATTCTTGAATTGATATAATGCTTCTCTAAGGAGACAAATTAAATTAGGAAATTCTAACAAGAAAAAAAAAACACTTCTAATTGTGTGACTCAAGTTATTTGTATAACCAGTAAGAGAAGTTGGACCCCATAATGAAGTCTAATCTTAAGTGTTACCCCCTATACTACTTATGTTTTTATAAGAACTACACTCAATATACCATATTACCCCAATGCCTTCCTTATATTGTGCTCTTCCAGGTAATTAGTTTAGACATACACTCTTGGTTTTGTTATTAATCTTCACTAACATATATGGGAAGTTTGTTTGCTTTTAAGTCTCATCCCATTCCTCCTGAATAACTCAATAGTTCAGGGGCAAAATGAAGGGCCATGGCTAGAAAAGAGCTACTTGACAAGTGTGTTTTCTGAGACAAACCGCAGCAAAACTACTAAGTGAAATCTTAGAATAATAAGGTCTCTTCTTTCCAATTCTTCACTTTTACCCTCTCCTCTCTCCTGGTGTCCTCCATCCCTTATGCCTAGAAAGACAAGTGAGGAACTCTGGGAATTCAATATAATCCAAAGTTGCAAACAAATCACATCTCTCCTCAAGTGTTTCACACTCCTGTATTAATTATCCATCCACCTGCCACCATAAAATTCCCAATTCCCCTGACATCATTAGAAAAACAATCTAATTAAACACAGAGAGACATGGGTAGCAGTTCCATTAACACTCTCCATAGTGTGTGATTATTCATAAGATATCTTTCTATAATGTGAATCTATGAATATTTGGGTAAATATTCTAGATTGATAAATGTCTTCTTTCCTCATAGTTGGTATTCAATGATGTTTGTTGAGTTTTTGGTTCAATCAATTTTGAAAGGAAACAAAACCTAACCGAATAACCTCTAAGAGATCTTGGGTTTTCATAGAATGACAGAATTTCCTCTATGCATATCAGATCTAAGTTCTATATCCCTGAAGAATCAATAATCAGGAGAGAACTGATAAACATTCTATAGGTTTCTAGTCAGGAATTTAAATACCTGATGTAATATGAACAACATGCCTAAGGAATGGATACCACTCCCATTTTTAGGTAAATTAGACACTTAGGACTCTTCCCAATTCATGGACCATAAGGGAAGCAGCTGGAAATGGCAAGAGCAGATGGGGGTAGGTACTGAATGCCAAGTGAATGTCTTTTTTTCATCAGGGAAAGGTTTAGTTTTGAAGCATGTGAATGTCAGCCAACAGTTTTGTGAAAACTTTGGCATAGACCAAATTAAGCAGAGCTTCAAAGAGTGGTGTGATCAATAATATATATATTTTCCAATTTCTGTTTTAACTGCTTTGACTTTCATGGTTGCTGAGACAATTGGTTATAAATGTTATTTTTTCCCATTCTCCTTCCATTCCATTTACATCTTCATTTTTGAAGAAAAGAGTCAGCAGAGTTATGTCTTTTTTGCATGCATCAGTTCACCCTACTGTCTTTATAGTATATAATGTCAGTGGAAAAGTGAGAGAGGATTATGAGATGATGTTGCATATACAAGAAGGAACACTATTTGAAGGTAGAAGAAAAGGACTTTTAGGGAAGTTGAGCTGGGTTTTGTTTTGTGATAGACTTCCATCATCTTAGGTTCCTGAAATATATACCAGGATTCTTATGGTGGTAAATAAATGTTTTGCTGGATAAACTAAGTAAATAGTGGTACCACTTAGTGAAATGAGAAATATAAGAGAATTTCTATTCTTGGAGTTAAACAAAAAAGTTCTGTTTTAGATATTCAATTTGAGTTATTTCCTAAATCAGTTAGTAATGTGAGATTGGAAGCCAAGAATGAGTCTCATACTATAGTTATAAATATGCCTAATCACCATGTTGATGAGAGTAGAATTATGGCATTAAATTTCCTCTTAATTAATAATATGTGCTGGGCTATAACAAGGTATCAAGTGCTACTCTAAGCAATTCTATTAACTTCAAAAAGCAAGACTAAAGCATAGATGTTATTACTGTCTTCAGTTGATCTGGACAGATTAACTGTTTTGCCCAGGACCACTTGCTAGTATGTGATCAAGCCTGAATTCCAGTCAGGGCAGTTAGGCTCCAGATCACATGCACTGAGTCACAATGTACCCATTTTTGTGTGATAGAATTATAATAAATCATAAAATCATAAAAAGTCCTCAGAACAAGTTATAAGGCACTTGAACATTTTCAAATAAGATAAGAGATATAAGAAATAGAAATAAAAATTTATTTCAGAAATAAAACTAAATAACATTTTGCCTTTTGATTTTAATAACAAACAAATTAACATCATGACATGTTTTGATTGATGTAATAGGTCAGTAACAAAATACATTTTAACTTTAATTTTGAAAGTTATCACAAGGTTGTAGTCTTTTTATGTTAATAGGAATAAGCCTTGTGTCTTGCTTGACTATTTTAACATCTGCATACTTCAGCTATTTACTTTTGCCTCATCAATCTTGCAGTGCTGTTTGTAGGAAAATCTGATCCATGATAATCTAGGCATGAAAACATCTGATACTCAGAGAGCCTAATATTCCTGATGTGACTTGTACTAGCTAAGCATGGGATTCTCACCCCAGGTGCTCCATATCAGAACTACTATGGCACAAAATAAATCATGCCATAAATTTAATTTTATGTTACACAAATATATTTTAACTTTTCATTTAAAGTGTTATAGTTGATTTGAGAGTAATAGGAAGGTTTTTTGAAAGTTTAATGCATCTGCTTGCTTTTAAGCATGCCAAAATTAAATTGATGTCAGAAAAAAATATAACTATAACTTAGTACTATTATTTTATCCTTATGCTACAAATAGATGCTCATTTCACATGATTATAGAAGAGAATGAATTTAAAGTAGTAAAGTGGGGTTTTAATGTAACCAATGATTTTCCAAAATCATATATATTTGAGTAGAAAGACAAATCTGGAAGACACTCACACACACCTGCACACGCACATACACAAGCATTGCAATCTGCAAAGTCTCCATGAAAGTCTATTAGAGAACAATATTCATGTCTGTTACGTTTTCAGGTATGGGATAGAATAACTCAACTTCTACCAATTTATATGTATGCTCTAAAGGGGATAAAACTCTTGGAGAAATATAACAGCAATAATAAATCATGGAATTGTTTAACCCTAAAAAAAATTCTGAAGTATATTAGAAGTATCCAAATGAGGTAAATAAAGATATTTATTTAGAATTGGAAAATGTCTTCATTATGCTGTACTTTGTGAAGGAAATCAGCCAGAGAGCTATTTGTATACATGTTTTGGAGCTCCACTCTTCACAGATTGTAATTCTGTGAGAATCCTTCTTGTTGAAGGATCCAGAAAGTTTGCACTTTTAAGTGATGCCAAATTAATTCTGGTTTAAGTATAGGTTTGAAAACCATTGTTACGTATTATTTGTCAATTTATTTTTATTTATTTACTTATTTTTGAAAAGATTTTATTTATCTATTTGACAGAGAGAGACACAGCGAGGGAGGGAACACAAGCAGGGAGAGCAGGAGAGGGAGAAGCAGGCTTCCCACTAAGCATGGAGCCAGTTGTGGAGCTGGATTTTAGGACCCTGGGATCTTGACCTGAGTGGAAAGCAGATGCTTAACAACTGAGCCACCCAGTGCCCCATTATTTGCCAGTTTAAACACTTATATTAAAAATTGGGTAGTTACATGAATAGATTTTTAATTTGAATTAGTTTGACCTTATAAGATAATCCAAGGAACTACATGTTCCTTTTAGGTAATATTCCTATCACTTCTTTTCAAGTGTTGGATAGTATTGTTCATTAGATTTATTATTATCTAACATCATGATTTTAATAACTAATCAATTTTATTGTGGACATATTGAGAAATATACAGTTGAGTGTTTTATGACCAGGGACAGATGTAATTATAATTTATTTTTATGCACATCTATATATTCTTTCCATTCAAAGCTAAAATATGTATCATGAATAAAATTAGGAGAAAATGTTATATCCCAAATGAATAACAGGTTTACACGCAGAGCTTTTCCTGAAAAAGTTTAGGATCTATACTCCAAAATTAAGAGAAACAACACAAATTGATACATAAATATTATGAAGTACAGTTCATTATATACCATCTCATCTAATTCCATGATTATATCATTATTTCACATGACAGAAATTATCTAAAAGCATATTATATTTTTAGGATGCAGTATTTAGGACAAATAGAATGTTTCTAGCATGAGAATATATATGGAGGATGACAAAATATGTGCATATTAAAAATTAAAAGCACAGCAAGTAAATACCCTTAGGCCTAAATGAACTGTTTACAGTAGCCAAGAATTTCCTTGGTTTAATTCCTGCTTCTCTCCTTTGTGTCCACATCTGGCATTGATTCTTTCTAAAAGCACTGCCAAGCAAGCTAATGAAATGCTTCTGTGAATAGGTATTATTTGGTTTTCATAGATAAACAAATGGTTATATATCTCATATTGCAATTAAGCTCTACCAAATTATGCACATACTCTTTGAATATGCAGCAACTGTTATTATTAATATTTAGGCACATCTGTGTTCTCCAATCATATCATCTGCAATTGAAGAAATGCTAGAGCTCATAAAACAGAAGTATGTGTCTCCAATTCAGAAATTAACCATCATTCAAAACTGTGCCAATAAGCATATTGAGTTTTGCTTTAAAAACTTATTTTAGATGCTTTCTTATTAAGCTACTAATTCCTTAGTAGAAACACTTGGAAGAAATGTTCAAGTCAATGAAACTTCCACAAAAATATAATATTCTTCAAGGAAATAAACCAATTTTGTTGAATGCATGTACTGAAGTTTTTAGCCAAAGACAAACACCCATGGAAATCTTCATACTTTACCAAAAGTACATCTTGAGATTTAGAGGAAATTTTATATTTCTGTGAAAATTACCTCAATTTTTAAACACTTCAATTAGATTGCAGTTGGTGAATCTCTGGCTTGTGAATTTATGGTAATAATTTCATTGCTTATCAAGTTTAGACTTTGAAAACATCCTTCTGGTTTTGGTAGTTAAGCAATAGATATATTTAAATTCTGAATAGATACTAAGTATTCCATTTTGACTTCAGATTAATCTTTTCTACTGTGTTTTAGTTTTCACAGAAGTAAAAAAAATAGTAATTCTGGCCTAGCATATAAGCCAAACTATGCCATCTACACTATGTACATTATGACTGTATATATATCTATATAGCTATATCCATCTCTATATTCAAGCCAAAACCCAATCCATAGTTATACCATTATATGTCTATTCAACTTTACACCACAAGTTAAACAATGCAGAATTCATCTGCCCATAAATTCTATAAAACTTAAAATTAAGCTTAGTAATGGTAAATCTATAAATTTTGAAAAGAATTAACTTTATTGTATTTTTGTATTTATTTAGCTATTTTTGAATATACGAAATATTATTGTTTACTTACTATGTATGAGAAACTGTGTTAGGTTTACTGCTTCCTTGGTATTTATAATCCACTAGAATATTCAGACATAGAAACAGATCACTTCAAAAATACTGTAGTTAGGTTAAGTGTTATGATATACATTTTGTTGCAGGAAAGTAGTGGAGAGTTACCAAATTTGGGGGAAGTGGATTAGAAAATTCTCAGAAAATATAGCTTAAACCGAATATTTATGGATACTTTGGCATCAACTAGATGGTAAGGCTTTACAGAGAGGAAGAATTTTAGTTAGAAGAAGAGCACATAAGGCAAGATAATGTTGCTGGTGGTGAAAGCTAATCTTATACCATGAGTGACCATGAATGCTGTGAAGAAATGAGGTGTCTCTCAAGGTTCTGAAGCAGAAAAATGACATAGAAAAATCTGGGATTTAGATTGCTAACTTGTTCAGAAAAATGAATGTAGGTTTTGGAATGATTCAAGAATGTGAACAGGGAATTCAACATGGAGGCTATGCATTACTTTAAATGATGTGTTCCAGTATCTTAAAATAAACACAACCAAGGAAGATTGTGCTAAAGAAATAAAAAGGAGATAAAACCAGCCTAAATATTGAATTGTCATAGAAAGTGAGGAAGAGGAAACTGAAAAGAAAGGCTTCTAGATTTCTGGTGTGATTGATTAAGTATATGGTGAAGCAATTTCTAATTTCAAAGGAAGGGGTTAGCAATTCTCTGTAGGATAACTATATTTGTGAAATAAGGGTGGATAACACTGTATTCTATTTTGGACTTGTTAGTTGTCCTTTTTTTGGTGGCATGTTAAAATAGAATTACTCTAGGGATAAGGGAGAAATTTTTGAAACAGAATGGTACAATACTGAAAGCAGTTAAACTAACATAAGAACCCTTGTTTTCTAAAGAAAGCACAGTGTTGTTTATGCAAGGAACATTTACTAAATATATATTATACCTCTTTTAGGTGCTAATGCACAGTATTACCTGTATGACCTTGGGTATGTCCTACATCTCAGAGATGGAAGTAAATTAATACCCTCTTCTCTCTAAACCTATTTGTGCCTCAGTTTCCTTATGTAAACATTGAGGAAAATGTTAATAAGATCAATTAAAGTAATATATAAAAATACTATATAACAAATAATGTATCAGGGTGCCTGGGTGGCTCAGTGGGTTAAAGCCTCTGCCTTCGGCTCAGGTCATGATCACAGGGTCCTGGGATTGAGCTGGGCTCTCTGCTCAGCAGGGGGCCTGCTCCCTCCCCCCCACTCTGCCTGCCTCTCTGCCTACTTGTGTTCTCTGTCTGTCAAATAAATACACAAAATCTTAAAAAATATATAATTCATAAAAACAGTATACAAAATACTAAGAAAATATATAGCTATTGTAATCAAAAGGATAGGAAGGTGTAATTCTTCATTAAAAAGTTGTTTAAGAAGCAGACATTCCATTTTTGTCTTTAAGGGACAGTTTTCATTTTTCCTTGGCAGTAGAAAAAATTTTATCAATCCCCATACTGAAATCTTTTCTAGACCTAAACCAAAGGATAATGGGCAGGCATCCCTAGGAAGTCACACTGCTTACACACAGTAACTAAGCAGAAGCAAAATCTATTTACACTTAATGTAAGTAGTGTCAGCCTAGTTTGTGGAAGAGAGAAAAAAATGATCTGCAGCTATACCTTCAATAACTATGAAGAAACTCCTGCCTAAAAATATATCTCTCCTTTTTTGTTAAGACTTCTCATGCCCACTCAAGTGCGTCAATGATGAAATTTAAAAAATGACAATTTCTCTGGAATTGTAATATATTTATCTGGATTCCCACTTAATTTCCCTCACAAGGTGAAGGGAAAATATTTGTTCTTTTAGGATTTACTAAGTTTCCAAGTTTGACATAGTATGCACTTAAAGTTTATTTTCTAATAGTTTCTGTTCTGGTGAGTGTTACTGATTGATTGATGGATTTTCTAATGCTTTTAGTGTATTTGAATTAAACTGCTTGATACAGAATTATAAAGGACTTCAGCTTAACTATTTCTACAGAGAGAATATAGCATCAGCAGGAAACATTAATATTTAATAGTACTTTTGATTCAATAATTTATAAAAAATATTTTGTTGATTTGAAAAACTATGTAAGAGGTGTATAGTCTCAGTGACTTTTAAAATTTAGAAATAAAAGTTTTATCCTTTCATGATTTGCATATAAATGTTATCCCTTATTCCATTATGCCATTTCACTCCATTTGTAGTTAAGAATACATTTTAACCACAAAAAAACCCACATTTACTCAACTAAATGTACTTAATTGATTTTCAATTCTAACAAGCTAACAAAACTTTCATAAGTGATGAAAGAGATGAAAATTTTAAAATTGAATGAAAATGTATTCAAAAGCCAAAAGGAGAACATCAGAGATTTAAGATCTGTCTACAGTGTGCCTAGCAAAGCCAATTTGTAGGAGTAGTTAGCCACAATCTGGCCAATATGTCCTCAAAAATTAACAAAAAGCATGGAATAGATAATTAGTTTCTCTGGATCAAGGATATCATTACTCTTTTTTACTACTGAAATATCTTCTCAAAGTACAGTCTGAGAGAAAATGGAAATGCTGTCATTTTCACAGAAAGACTGTAAACCACATTTTGAACATTATAAAAAGAATATTCTTAATAGAGTAACCAAAGAATTCAATTAGTCTATTAAAATGGTATTTTTCTAATGAAATAATGCTAGAGCAGGGCAGATCTATAAACTGAAGGCTGATTTTGTTTGAAAGAAAAGGAAGATCAAAGTCATGTATCTTACACTTGAAGGTCAATAGATTCAGTTTCCATCAGATTAGGATAGATGAGTTTGAGAACCTCATGAAAATTCTTACTTCAATTTCTACTCAGTTTGTCTTTCTGTTAACTGATGATATCAGTTACAAGAGGGCAAGGTGAGAAAAACAGACTGTAGGTAACCCTTACATAAAGAACATAAGGTGTCTGCTAAAAATAAGCACTGGCTTTGTACTAAGGTCTAATAGGAAACAAGGTGCATGTCAGGGAACTGGTATGGGACACAGCATATCCAAGGCTGAAGGAGGTCATACAAATCAAGAACAGGCAGTAGTAACCCAAGCCATGATGGATATGAAGAGCCAGCAAACTTAGTTGCTACAAGTCGCAGTTGGGATCAGGGATAGTTGAAATCAGAAAGTCAAGGTCAGGTCCAGCTGATAAGCCCATCTATTGAGATACATTGTTCTGGCTCAAGGGACTGGACATAAATCCAGTTGAAGCAGTCTTGCCCTAAATAAATAGTTCCTTAGTAAAAGGTGATGTTCTGTTTCTGGGGGAAAGATTGGAATTAGCTTCAGACATACTTAGAAGATTCAATTTTCTGGTTGACAAAGGGTTTCTATTGTTTTTTTATAATTCTTATTATTTGTGGCTAGGAGAGGGGTGGTGAAGCTAGTGCTTATGGCATTAAAAAGCCAGAGCCTCTTATCTGGAAGTGTCTGGCAGTTCAGACCCCAGGCACACAATTCTGAATACTGTTCCCAGGTCAGTATCTATCTCCTTGGTTAAGGTAGTGGCATTTCTAGGAAATGTCTCCAGCAAGTAAATCTCAAAATTTCTTTGCATTGCCTTTGGTTGGATTAATCCATCATTCTGAAATAGGAAATTTATTAAGAGAGATAATATTATAAGTATCCAGGTTGGCTATAGAGGGCTTTAATGGATAGAATGAGATAATGCATATTTTTCTACCAAATTTGATACTTTAGGTCCTAGTGATTTCTGAAAACTAGTTTCCAAAGTGATCTGGAAAGACTGTTTAAATACAAAATCTGAACTGCAATTTGAAGTAAAAGAATTTAAAAAGTCCAGTAGTAGAGCTAAGGAAGTATCTGGTCAGTATATAGAAATAAAACCATTTCAACTAGTACTGAATTGAATTCTAGCCCATAATAAATACATACAATGTGCACAGTTCACAAGTAGAAGTACATTACAGGGTCATTGAATACAAATTAATTCAGAGGTAACAAAGACTTTCAAGGTGGAAGGAAAAGAAAACAAACCATGATCTGGAATTTTAAAGTGAGAATAGAATCAGACCATTGTTTCTGTAATGGAAATGATTGCATGTTGACATACATCTAATAACATGGCCAGTGGTGCAGAGGAGTATGCAGCATAAGCACAGAAGTTATTAGAAACACATTTTCACCTTCAGCAATGTTGCGTTTCATTCATGCATTGGGCTAATAATAGCTGTGCAATATCTACGTCAGTACATATTTCCACCAACTGGGTAGATCAGTAATTTAAGTATTTTCCAGCTCATGTTGTTTTCCATCTTACATGTGCTAAGACACGTTATAAACCAGCAGAGGCAGGGGTATACCACCATACTTCCTGTCTTTAAGCTCTTCAAAAGCATGATTCATGTTGTAATCATCATTATATTTCCAGTGCCTAACCTTGCCTAGTGCAAACTAAGAACTTCAGAAATATTTTTCAACTTGAATTGAAGGATTGTTCAATTTAAAAAAAAAATATTGAGAACACCTAGCATTTTTACCTCTAGGGGTACAGTAATGAACAGTCTCTTTGCCCTCAGAAAATTAATAATTAATTTCATTAATTAAATAACTAACATAGGTTTATAAATAGAATGTGAGTGCATATGTAAGGTTTCATAGAGATTTTCTTTTTTTTTAATTTTTTAATTTATTTGACCGAGAGAGATTATAAGTAGGCAGAGAGGCAGGCAGAGAGAGAGAGGGGGGAAGCAGGCTCCCCGCTGAGCAGAGAGCCTGATGTGGGGCTTGATCCCAGGACCCTGGGATCATGACCCGAGCCGAAAGCAGAGGCTTTAACCCACTGAGCCACCCAGGCGCCCCATAGAGATTTTCTTAATTAAGAAATGCTAAAGTGGTTATAGAGAATGTGTTCACCAAATTTGGAAACTCATAATATTTAGGAATAATAATCTCTCCACTTAAATATATTTCTCTTCATCGATAATCATGTATGGTCACCTAATTGGCCTTTGCTCTTTTCCAAATTGAGGCCTGGCTGTGCATTTTGTTTTCAAGGTCAGGTGATTTTTTTTTTTTTTTTTTAGTATGGGTATAATGGAATACAATCTGCATTGTTTCCTGTACGTTGAATGCAAAGTCTATCTTTGAATTCTTGATAACTACAATAGTGTCTTTTATAGGTTAGGTTTCAATGATTTAAAGGCCACGAAATTTGCTCATAAGAAAATGAAGACCAGTAGCTAAATAATTTGATGCAAAAAAGCCCTTTCTCCCCCATGTATAAAAAGTCTGTAGAGCCACATCCAAATCAGTAGGCCTCAAAGTGATACATATATATATTTTTAAAGATTTTATTTATTTATTTGACAGACAGAGATCACAAGCAGGCAGAGAGGCAGGCAGAGAGAGAGGGGGGGAAGCAGGCTCCCCGCTGAGCAGAGAGCCCCATATGGGGCTTGATCCTAGGACCCTAGGATCATGACCTGAGCTGAAGGCAGAGGCTTTAACCCACTGAGCTACCCAGGCGCCCGGGTACATATATTTAATACATTTGTAATTGAAGGGAAACTGAACCATCAACTTTGATATCCCAGTATAGTGCATCATTTCTCATTCTAGACTCCAAAATTAGTGAGAGAATATTATTACCAATGAGTAGAAAATACATACTTCTTAAGTTCTGAAAAAAATGCATTATTTGTCATATTTAAAGAGCTGTCCACACAACTCTTTATTTTGAAAACTGATAATTAAAAGGAAAAGTGAACATTTTTGTGCTTTCCATTTTAAATTGTTTATTCCTGGGAAGGTCTGAAAAGGGGTCTAAGACTCTAGCTGCTGAACTACCAAAAAGTTGCAATATAACAGATACCACTTAAAAATCTAAATATACTACCCCCTTCTAGTCTGTGATTTATTCTAATAATATTCTAAATATCCCAATCTTTTAAAAAATAAAATTAGGTGTAATTTTCTATTGCCTATAGCCAAAATAACTTAACAAATACAAACCTTATATATAGATTTTGGTGTTTGCATTAAGTATATATATAAAAAAAAGGGAATTGCAACTATTGCAATGCTGTATATCAGTCTGTATTTCAATCTGTTTGCCAGAAATTTAGACACTGAAAAGTACAATAATCATTTGATGGAAATCCATAGCATGAATATCATTTATTATGATAATTTAACTGAAATTTTTATTACATATTTTTTTTGCAATTTTTCCAAAGACTATAATTTCTTTAACTACCCTTTCCCTTAAACTTTAGGGGTATTGTTCTGAATCTCAGATGATGGATCACATGGTGACACATTTCACTGTGATGAGTTAGGCATAGGGAATTTTTCTGAAATTTTATCAGTTGACTTGCATATTACAAAGATGTCAAATATGTGTTACAAGAATTAACAATATATTACAAAATTATTTTTTACAGCTTTGTTAAAAACTGTTCTGAAATTATTGCTTAGGTTTTCAGTTGTTCTTGAGAAGAGATTATGACAGACTGAAAAGCAGTAGACACTATTCAGATCTTCAAAGAGTGTAAATTATATTAGTACTTGATTATTAAATACATTTCAAATAAATTTTTAATTATATAGTTTTACAAATCTTACACTGTTGGTGGGAATGCAAGTTGGTGCAGCCACTCTGGAGAACAGTGTGGAGATTCCTCAAGAAGTTAAAAATAGAGCTTCCCTATGACCCTGCAATTGCGCTACTGGGTATTTACCCCAAGGATACAGATGTGGTGAAAAGAAGGGCCATCTGTACCCCAATGTTTATAGCAGCAATGTCCACAGTCGCCAAACTGTGGAAAGAACCAAGATGCCCTTCAACAGACGAATGGATAAGGAAGATGTGGTCCATATACACTATGGAGTATTATACTTCCATCAGAAAGGATGAATAGCCGACTTTTGTAGCAACATGGATGGGACTGAAAGAGATTATGCTGAGTGAAATAAGTCAAGCAGAGAGAGTCAATTATCATGTGGTTTCACTTATTTGCGGAGCATAGCAAATAACACGAAGGACATGGAGAGATGGAGAGGAGAAGGGAGTTGAGGGAAATTGGGGGGGAGATGAACCATGAGAGACTATGGACTCTGAAAAACAACCTGAGGGTTTTGAAGGGGGGGGGGGCTAGGATGTTGGGGGATCCAGGTGGGGGGTATTATGGAGGGCATGCATTGCATGGAGCACTGGGTGTGGTGTAAAACTATGAATTCTGTTATGCTGAAAAGAAATGAAATTAAAAAAAAAAAGAAAGAAAAAAAAATAAAGTTCCAGCAAAGCAATCTTAAAAACAGCCTATATGGTTAGGGGAGCCAGGAGGTTAGGGGAGTCAGGTGGGGTGGGTATTAAGGAGGGCACATATTGCCTGGAGCATCGGGTGTGGTGCAAAAACAATGAATACTGTTACGCTGAAAATAAATAAAAAAAATAAATGTAAAAAAAATTTTTTTTAAATCATATAAAGATTTTATGCACCTAACTAAAGGAAAAGCAACCTCTAGTTTATAAATTTTATTTTACAAATTTAGTTTAGCTTGAGAGTATGTCTTCACATTGAATTAATGAAGTCAATATTAAACATTATATATATATTTGTGTGTTTATATGTGTATAATATTTACTGTATATCATATGCATTAAGTATATATATATATACTTGTGTATATATACATATATCTATATATCTATAGATATACATATTAAAGATGAGACTTAAAACATTCCATGTTCTAAGAAATAGTAGAGTGAAAAAGTTGATGTATTAATAGGTTAATTTTTTTGTTCAGCTATTAGTCTATTAAATTAGTTATAAAATAATTTAGCTATTCAAATAGCCTATATTTATATTATTCTTCATACTTATATCTAATAACCTATTTTCACTATGTTCATGATATTCATATTTTTAATAGTCTATATACATATACTCAGGAAATATACTTGACAAAGATAATCTGAAAACTGCCAATAATTCCTTTAAGGATATGGTCCAAGATAATGGTTTTTGTCAAAGAAACATTGGATACACCTTTTTTCATTACCAAACTTAGTTTTCATTATACCTTATACCAGCCTTATAAATAACAAGAATTAAACCCATTAATTCATCTCAGCAAGATTGCAAAGTTTTTGGTTTTCTACAGTGTTTATTTGGAAGAATATATGTGGTATGGATCTCAATTTCAACTGACTGGTAACCAGTATTACCAATTTATATAGCAAAACAGAATTTGCAAATCCAGAGTTAAATACTTTCATTAGATGTTAAATGGAAGGGACACACACACACACACACACACATGCATACATACATATATACATACATGCATATATGACATTAAAAATAACAAAAATGATGGTATTGGGAAAATTGGACAGCCACTTGCAGAAAAATGAAATTGGACCATTTCCTTACACCACACACGAAAATAGATTCCAAATGGATGAAGGACCTCAATGTGAGAAAGGAATCCATCAAAATCCTTGAGGAGAACGCAGGCAGCAACCTCTTCGACCTCAGCCACAGCAACATCTTCCTAGGAACATCGCCAAAGGCAATGGAAGCAAGGGAGAATAAATGAACTATTGGGATTTCATCAAGATCAAAAGCTTTTGCACAGCAAAGGAAACAGTCAACAAAACCAAAAGACAACTGACAGAATGGGAGAAGTTATTTGCAAACGACATATCAGATAAAGGGCTAGTGTCCAAAATCTATAAAGAACTTATCAAACTCAAGACCCAAAGAACAAATAATCCAATCAAGAAATGGGCAGAGGACATGAACGGACATTTC
>PISX010014380.1:0-53318 GCA_004024625.1 Mellivora capensis
AGCACAGGGACACCTGGGTGGCTCAGTTGGTTAAGCAGCTGCCTTCGGCTCAGGTCATGATCCCAGCGTTCTGGGATCGAGTCCCACATCGGGCTCCTTGCTTGGCAGGGAGCCTGCTTCTCCCTCTGCCTACCACTCTGTCTGCCTGTGCTCGCTCGCTCTCTCTCCCTTCTCTCTGACCAAAAAAAAAAAAAAAAGCACATTAATCAATTACAGTATGAATAAACTTGTTTGGATGCAGACGATCTTTTGTATTAAATTATGACACCCCTGGACATTTGGACAATGACAGGATATTTGATAACCTTAAATAAGTAATTTTTAACTTTTTTTTTTTTTTAGAAAAATTTTTTTTTTTAGATTTATTTATTTGACAGAGAGAGATCACAGTAGACAGAGAGGCAGGCAGAGAGAGAGAGAGGGAAGCAGGCTCCCTGCTGAGCAGAGAGCCCGATGCGGGACTCGATCCCAGGACCCCGAGATCATGACCTGAGCCAAAGGCAGCGGCTTAACCCACTGAGCCACCCAGGCACCTAGTAATTTTTAACTTTTTATAATGATAATTATAAAATGAGGTTTTTTTAAAATTGAGAGTCCTATTAGGTCATATTCCAAAATATTTATGAATATAATGAAATGCTATCTGAGATAGGCTTCAAAATTAACAGCTTGCAGGATACCTGGGTGGCTCGCCCGGTTAAGCATTTGCCTTCAGCTCATGTCATGATCCCAGGGTCCTGGGATAGAGTTCCACATCAGGCTCCTCGCTCAGAGGGGGAGTCTGCTTCTCCCTCTGCCTGCCGCTTGCCCTGCTTATGCATGCACCCTCTGACAAGAAATAAAATCTTTAAACAAAAAAAATTTTTAAATAAAAAATTAAAAAATTAACAGCTTGGTTATGAATATTTAGGATGAGTAACAAGTACAAGCAGGTTTATTATACTATTCATTTTTCTGTATATATTTGCAATTTTCCAAAGGAAGGGGGTAAAAATCCTTCTCCTCCTCAACATAAACATGGGGTGAGGGGAGTACATAAAAGATAAGAAAACTCAGTTTCTGAGAGATACTAATCTAAGAGATCCAACATGCAATCAATATGCATCCTAAGAACAAGCGGCGCCTGGGTGGCTTAGTGGGTTAAAGCCTCTGCCTTCGGCTAAGGTCGTGATCCCAGCATCCTGGGATCAAGCCCGCATGGGGCTCTCTGCTCAGCAGGGAGGGAGCCTGCTTCCACCCTCTCTCTCTCTCCCTGCCTCTCTACCTACTTACGGTCTCTCTCTGTCAAATAAGTAAAAGATCTTTAAAAAAAAGAAAGAAAGAAAGAAAGAAAGAAAGAAAGAAAGAAAGAAAATCAGAAGGAGAGGTAATTATCAAAGGGGGAAAAAAAACCCACCCTAAAACTGAAGAACATGAGTTTTCCAATTAAAAGGGGTCTACACAATACCCAGAATATTTGCTTTTAAAGCTAAATAACAGGCGGGGCGCCTGGGTGGCTCAGTGGGTTAAAGCCTCTGCCTTCACTCAGGTCGTGATCCCAGGGTCCTGGGATCGAGCCCCACATCGGGCTCTCTGCTTGCCAGGGAGCTTGCTTCCCCATCTCTCTCTGTGTCTGCCTCTCTGCCCACTTGTGATCTCTGTCTGCCAAATAAATAAATAAAAATCTTTTAAAAAATAAATAAATAACAAATAAATAACAGGCACCTCTTTTTGCCATATTAAAACATTGAGGAAAAAGAAAAGAGTCCAAAAGTTTTCAGAAAATAAGAACAGGTTACAGGAAACTCTAAGTTGGAAAGTCTTTAGATTTATCAAGAGCAACACTGGAAGGTGGAAGGTAATACAAAGCTATGCCTTCAAAATTCTCAAGGAAACTGACTAACCACCTAGAATTCTCTATTAAGAGTGATATCAATTTACTTCCCATGCAGCCTTTTTAAACAGGGAAATAGAAGATATATTCTATCAGGAGGGAATGAAACAAATTAAGAAAGACTTGGGATCCCAGAAACAAAAGGATCTAACAAAGGAGAAATAGCAATTTTTCAGAATAAAATATACATTTTTACTACTATACAGAGCTTAAAAACAATTTGTCCAGAAACACACTTAAGAATAAAGGGCTGGGGCGCCTGGGTGGCTCAGTGGGTTAAAGCCTCTGCTTTTGGCTCGGGTCGTGATCCCAGAGTCCTGGGATCGAGCCCCACATCGGGCTCTCTGCTCTGCGGAGAGCCTGTTTCCTCCTCTCTCTCCCTGACTGCCTCTCTTGCCTACTTGTGATCTCTGCCTGTCAAATAAATAAATAAAATTAAAAAAAAAAAAAGAATAAAGGGCTGCAGCAGAGTTGCTATACAGTTACTATACAGAGCTTAAAAACAATTTGTCCAGAAAGACACTTAAGAATAAAGGGCTGCAGGAGAGTTGCCCCAAGAAAAGGGGAAGGAGGAACTTATAGATTGTCTCAGGTGGCAATCAACTTTTCTTGTAAAGGAGTAGATAATATATACTTTAGACTTTGAGAGCCATTCAGCCTCTGTTACAACTAACTCAATTCTGCCATTGGAACACAAGAGCAGCCACAGACAATAGCAAATGAATGAGCATGGTTGTGTTCCAATAAAACTTTACTTACAAAAACAGGGAGAGGAAAGGATTTGGCCCCTCGGCCATATTTTGTCTTGACTCCTTCCTTCCTCACTCCTCCTCTCACTGCATAACATGTTTGGACACTGCAAGGAGTTAGCAGCTCTGGTGGAGAATCAGGGGATAATTTGGGTAGATTAAATTAAAAACTAAGAAAAATTTAAGAAAATATTTCCTAGTTATAACACAAAAAGCCTGAATCATAAAAAAAATAAAACTGGACTTCCTCAAAATTAACCACTTCTGGTCTTGGAATAATGCTGGCAAGAAAATGGTAAATATATATAAACCTAGTTATAAAGGGTAGAAAACAAAGGTAGTAAAAATAACTATAATAATTAGCTAAGCAATACACAAAATAAAAGGATGTAAAACATGACTTCAAAAATATAAAATGTGAGGGAGAGTAAAAATGTAAAGCTTTTTAAAATGCACTCAACCTTAAGCTGTTATCAACTTAAACAGTTACAAATATAGTTGTTATATGTACGCCTCATGGTAACCACAAAGAAAAACAAAAGATACACAAATGGTAAAGATACACAAAGATAGGAATGCCTGGGTGGCTCAGTTGGTTAAGCGGATGCCTTCGGCTCAGGTCATGATCCCAGTGTCCTGGGATCGAGTCCCACATCGGGCTCCGTGCTTGGCAGGGAGCCTGCTTCTCCCTCTGCCTCTGCCTGCCACTCTGTCTGCTTGTGCTCTCTCACTCTCTCTCCCTCTCTCTCTGACAAATAAATAAATTTTTTAAAAATTTTTTAAAAAAAGATACACAAAGATAAAGAAAAAGGAATTTAAGTGCACCAGTAAATAAATTCTCAATAAATAAAAAAAGAAAGGAACAAAGAGGAGCTGCAAAACAGCCAGAATGCAATTTACCAAAAAATGGCAGTAAGTGCATACCTATCAACTTAAATGGACACAACTCTCCAACCAAAAGACAAAGAGTGACAAAATGGATTTAAAAACAAGACCCATCTATATGCTGCCTGTAAGAGTCTCACTTCAGATTTAAGGATACATACAAACTGAAGGTGAAGGGATGGAAGATACTCCTTGCAAATGGAAACAAAAAGAAAGCTGGGATAGTTAAATTTAGAAAAAAAATCAATAAGCAAATATAAACCTTAAACATGTTAGACCAGGTGGACTTAATAGATATATATATAACATTCCACCGAAACACAACAGAATCCATTCTTCTGAAGTGCACATGGAACATTCTCCAGGACAGATCATATATTAGGCCAAAAAATAAATCTTAATAAATTTAAGAGGACTGAAATCCTATCAAGCATTATTTCTGACCACAATGGCATAAAACTAGAGATCAATAACAGGAAGAAAACTAGAAAATTCACAAATTTAACAACGTGCTATTGAACGACCAGAGTCAAAGAAGAAATCAAAAGAGAAATAAAAAGAGACTGAAAGGTATGGAAAACAGAACATACAACATACCAGAACTTGTGGGATACAGCAAAAGCAATTCTAAGATGGAAGTCTGCAACAAATGCCTACCCCAAGAGATAAGAAAAACCTCAAACACTAGCTTCACACCTCAAGCAACTAAGAAAAAAAGAGCAAAGGAAGCCCAAAGTTAGTGGAGGAAAGGAAACAACAAAAATCAGAGTGGAAAAAAGTGAAATAAAGACTAAAAAGATGATAGAAAAGATGAATGAAACTAAGACCTGATTCTTGGAAAAAATAAACTAAAGTGACAAATCTTTAGCTAGACTCACCAAGAAGAAAAAAACTCAAAATCAGAAATGAAAGAGAAGACATTACAACTAATACCATGGACACATAAAGGATTTTAAAGAAATGATTATAAACAAATAATATGTAAACAAATTTGACAACATATAAAAAAATGGATAAATTCCTAGAAACATAAAACTTACCAAAACTGAATTACGAAGAAATAGAAAATTTAACCAGACTGATTACTAGTTAAGAGTTAGCATGAGTAATCAAAAACCTCCCAGCAAACAAATGTCCAGGACCAAAACAGCTTCACTGGTAAATTCTACTAAACATTCAAATAATTAATACCAATTGTTCTCAAACTCTTTCAAAAAACAGAAGAGGAAGGAAAACTTCCAAACTCATTTTATATGGTCAGTATTATTCTGATACCAAAATGAGACAAGGATGCCACAAGAACAGAAAATTATAGCTGATATCCCTGATGAACATAGATGCAAAAGTCCTCAACAGAATATTAGCAAACCAAATTCAACAATACAAAAGGATCATATACCAAGATCAAGTGGAATTTATTCAACATCCTCAACTCAATCAATGTGATAAACCACATTAACAAAATCAACGATATTATATGATCATCAAAACAGATGCAGAAAAAGCATGACAAAATTTAACATCCATTTATGATAAAAACTCTCAACAAAGTGGGCTTAAAGGGAATGTACCTCAGCACAATAAAAGCCATATATTAAAAGCCTCTGGCTAACATTGTAACCAATAGTGAAAAGCTAAAAGCTTTAAGACAAGGATATCTACTCTTACTACTTTTATTCAACATACTATTGAAAATTCGAACCACAGCAATTAAACAAAAATAAGTAAAAAGCAACCAAATTAGAAAAAGAAGTAAAACTGTCAGTATTTGCAGGTAACAATACTATATACAGAAAATCCTAAAGGCTCCACCAAAAACCTATTTGAAGGAATAAACTAATTCAGTAGTGTTGTAGGACACAAAATCAGTATACAAAAATCTGTTGTATTTCTATACACCAATAACTAACTACCAGAAATTGAAATTAAGAAAACAATCCCATTTACAACTGCATCAAAAAGAACACCTAGGAATAAGGGTGACTGGGTGGTTCAGTTAAGTGTCGGCCTTCAGATAGGGTCATGATCCCAGGATCCTGGGATGGAGCCCTGCAACAGGCTCCCTGCTCTGTGGGAAGCCTGCTTCTTCCTCTCCCACTTCCCCCTGCTTGTATTCCCTCTCTCTCCATCCCTCTCTGTCAAATAAAAAAAATTTTAAAACAAACAAACCAAGAAATAAATAACCACAAAGGTGGGAGAACCTGTACTTTAAGACACCTTACTATAAGACACTGATGGAAGAAAAATTGAAGAAAACACAAATGAAAAGATATTCCGTGCTAAAAATATTCTGTGTTGGGCATCTCGGTGGCTCAGTCATTAAGACCGCCTTTGGCCTGGGTCATGATCCCAGCATCCCGGAATCCAGCCCAGCCCAGCCACGCCCCGCCCCGCCCCGCCCCGCACTGCACCCTGCTCCCTGCTCAGCGGGAAGCCTGCTTCTCCCTCTCCCACTCCCCTTACTAACCTCTCTCGCTGTGTCTCTCTCTGTCAAATAAATAAAATCTTAAAAAAAAAAATATTGTGTTAAAACGTCCATACTACCTAACGCACTCTACTGAGTTGATGCAATCCCTATCAAAATTCCAACAGCATTTTTTTTTCCCACAGAAATAGGAAAAACAATGCTAAAATCTGTATGGAACAAAATAACACAAACTCATAGATACAGAGAACAGACTGGTGGCTACTAGAAATGGGGAGTAAAGAGTGAGCAAATGAGTGACAGGGGTCAAAAGGTACAACCTTCCAGTTATAATATAAATAAGTCCTGGGGATCTGATGTGCAACATGAGGACCACAGTTAATAATACCAAATGTTACGTATTTGAAAGTTGCTAAGAGAGTAAATCTTAAAGTTCTCATCACAAGAAAAAAAATTTTCTGATTACATAACAGATGTTAACTATACATACTGTGATAATCACTTGGCAATATATACAAATACTGAAATCATTATGTTGTAAGCCTGAAACTACTATGTTATATGGCAATTATGCCTCAACAGAAAAAAAAATGAACGAAAAGCTACAGCCTGAGAGAAAATATTTGTGAGATACAGATCTGATATAGGACAGATACACAACACACACACACAGGATTACTACCCAGAACTCTCAAAGAACTCTATAAAGAATGCTCAAAGCTCAGTAATAATAAAACACACAATCCAAATAAAAAGTAGCCAAAAGACCCAAAGAGTTGAGAAATACTGATAGCAAATGAGTACATAAAAGATGTTCAACTTCATTAGTCATTAGAAAAATGCATATTAGAACTTCAACAAGATACCACTACACACCTACTGGAATGGGTCAAAAATCTGACAGAATCAAATGCTGTTGAGGATGTGGAGCAACAAAAACTCTCATTTGTGCAAGGGGAAATTTAAAATGAAATAACGACTTAGGCAGTTTCTCTTAAATATACACCTTTCATTTAACCAGTAATCCCCTTTCTGAGTATTTATAGCACCTTAATTCATAACTGCACAAAACTGTAAACAACCCAACTGCCCATCAACTGGTGAATGGAAAATATGGTACCTCCACGCTGTGATGTATTATTCACCAATAAAATGGAATAAATTACTGATATATGGACAATAGATGATTCTCAAAAGCTTTAGCTAAGTGAAAGGAGGATTCATTTGACTAAATCTTATATGATTCAACTTACATTACATTCTGGGAAAGGCAAAAACACATGGACATACATCAGATCACTGATTGTCAGAGGCTCAGCAAAGACTACGGGAGAGCAACAGAAAACTGGGGTGATATTAATTGTGGTGGTACTTACAGGACCATAAAAATTTGTCAAAATTCAAAGAACACACACACAAAAAATTCAAAGAATATTTTTCTATGTCTGTTATTCTTCCATAAACCCAACCCCTCAAACTCAAGATGTTCATCCTTCCGCAATATCCCACATCTCAGCAAATATCAACATCCAGAGTTCCTCAATCCAGAAATTTTATTCTTTCTTGATTTCTCTGACTCTCCTCTACAAATCAATCCAATCAATAAGTCCTGTCTTTATCTTCTAGCCAATTCTTGAATTCATGCACTTCTTCCCATTTCCACTGACATCACCCTAATCCAACCCATCACCTCTTACCTGATCACTGCCATAGCTTCCCAAGTGACCTGCCCGTATCCTCTTTTGACCCCTTGACACATGTCACATACCATGACCAATGTAAACTTTCCAAAACACAAATCTGATTATTTCATACACTCAGCTTAAAATCCTTCAAAGACTCTAACTTACAATCTTTAGCATGTATCTTATATTTTATTGTTTAACAAAAAAAATTCTCTGCTAATTTATCACTCTGACATCTTTCCCATAAAAGTTGGTAAATATTTTAATAATATTCTGATGACAAAGATTTTAAAACAGGTTATCAGTTTCAGGAGAAAAGCTAAGTAACCTATGGTAAAGATGAGAATAAAAAAGTAATCAGGAAAATCAAACTGTTAATCTCTCTAGATTTCCAATAGAAATGTTCTAAAATCTCGGGGCACCTGGGTGGCTCAGTCAGTTAAGTGTCTTCCTTCGGCTCAGGTCATGATCCCAGGATCCTGCGATTGAGCCCCGTATCAAGCTCCCTGCTCAGCGGAGAGCCTGCTTCTCCCTCTCCCCGCCGCTGTGCCTACTTGTGCTCACTCTCTATCTCTCTGTCAGATAAATAAAATCTTAAAAGAAAAAAAAATGTTCTAAAATCTCTTTTAAGTTTTTCTCCTCACTACACGTACCTCATTCCTCAGAATACTAAAAGCTGACCTGTCACTTAACTTTCCAGTGAGTTTTAGGTTTCTGAGGCTGAAAGAGAGCTCCAAAAGAACATGTTACTACCAAAAGTATGATGTGTTAACACAGCCTGACGAAACTGTTTTAAAAACAAATTTACAAATAATAGCAGAAATAAAAAACATAACTTTGCCAAGATGGGTGGATCTTAATTTGAAGCAATATTGTTCTTCGTCTGGACATTTTCTTTTTTTTTTTTTTTTTTTTTTAAGATTTTACTTATTTATTTGATGAGAGAGAGTACAAGTAGGCAGAGCGTCAGGCAAAGGGAGAGAGAGAAGTAGGCTCCCCACTGAGCAGAAAGCCTGATGTGAGGCTTGGTGCCAGGACCCTGGGATCATGACCTGAGCCAAACAGACACTTACCCAAGCCACTCAGGCACCCATGACCATTTTTCATATAAAGAACTGATTTGAATAATTACATTTCAGCAGGTAAAGCAGTAACAGCTTCTCAAAACTTTCCATTTTAGGTAGAGAATTGATATACATAATTGGATAAATATTTTACCTGAAGTATAAACTATTTTAGTAAAACATATAACCATGTTTAACATGTTGATGAAGGTGTGACTACACCTTAATTACTGATAAATGCTTTAGTATGCCACATTTCAGCTGACTTCCAAAAGTATGATTTACGAATAATGTAAAAGGCTAAACACTGAATATTGTGATTCTTTTTTAAAGATGTATTTGAGAGAGAGTAGACACGTGCGTGCACACATACATGGGGGGAAAGGGGCAGAGGGAGAGGTAGAGAGTCTCAAGCAGACTGCACTGAAAGCAGAGCTCCATGCAGGACTAGAGCTCAACACCTTCAGATGATGACCTGAGTGAAAAGCAACAGTCGATGCTTAACCAACTAAGTCACGAAGGCACCCTGTAACTCTCTTTTCAGCAAAAAAAAAAAAAAAAATAGAGAGAGAGAGATAGAGAAATGAAACTACCAAATGATGACTTTTTATTTCAGTATTGATCACTACTGCCAAAAATTTGGCCAATCCAAAATTACAATACTGGGACCTCAATTAATTTCAGGTTACTCAATATACCATAATTAGCTTTTCAAATGACATTTAGTGGGCTTAGAGCAGGTTATATTCTAATTAATATCATTATAATTAATATAATTTGAAAGAAAATACTTAAGGCCCCATAGAAGACATTATTAACTTGCAGTATTTTCCATTTGCATAGGAAATGCTACCTCTACTACACAATGACTAGAAACGCTTCTGTCATTTCATATAAAAATAAACTCCAAGGTTGCATCTAAACAATTTCACCTTACTGTATTCAAATGAGTGAACCAAGAGTCAAAAGATATCTTTGTTATCTGATAAGGCATGGGGTACAATGATTTTTGTTGCAACTAGATTTGATCCATAGAGCTCTTAGTACTCCACAAATGTCATTTCCATTATATGTTAAAAAAGAAAAAGACAAGACAGAAGTAGGGGAAAAACAGTAAAGAGAAATACAGTAGACTCTCATCAATCTCAGTTGGCAAAAAGTATATTGCAGGAAGAAAACCCTTAAGTCTCAACGAAAAGGGAGGACAGTGAGGAGTAAGGAATGTATTTATACTACAATATGTAAGTTGTAGAAGGCAAATGCTTCCAAAATAAACCCACCTGACCAGAATTAAAGACCATTCTCTCTTCAAACTCGAGATTCTCTCCCAAGTCTCTACAGACTGTACTTCTCAAGTTTTCACACTGCTCTCATTAGTCTTTTACCTGCTTTCTCTTTTTTTCTTAATATTTAGCCAAGGAATTTAAGACACCAACCAGCCTTCAAAAAAAAAAAAAAAAAAAAAAAAACCATTCTCATATACCTATCTCAAATGAGTTACAGAACTTGAATTTGTCTAACTCCCTCAAAAGCAGGCAAGCTCACACACTGCCATGCATGATAGACAAAGCTGTGACCAACCAGCCTTTAAACAAATAATTACATGATCCAGGGCACAATTTTTCCTAGGCCTGATCTTCTACCCAAACATTAAAAAGGGTTACCCTAATCATTCTGTCTTTGCACTACCCTAAGAATTGCAGTATTTGTTATCCTATTCTTCGAGAGCTAAATTAAATCACATATATTTAAAAATCTTGGATTTAAATCTTTTCTCACAAATACAGGCTAAGATTTTAAGATTAATAGTAATTTGCTTTTCTGAGTTGTTTGTTATGGGTTACATAGTTTTTATGGAGGACGGAATCACATACTTATCAGTTTCTACTGGTTTACTATTGGCTGTAATAAAATTCAGATTCCTTGCTTCTCTTCCAATTCCTACCAACTTCATCACTATTTCTCAACAGGTCCTTTTTTCCATTCAAATTAATATACCTGAGAGCTGCTATATATTAATTCCCACTTAAATCCTGACACAGCTCTAGAAGACACAGACATGAGAGAATAAGAAAAGGTAATACAGCTACAGTGGGTACACATCAACTTTGCTGACTACCTCCTGTTTAAAATTCCAAAAACAGCATGGACAACACAACCTCTTACAATCCCATTCTTTCACTTAAGTGTCCATTAAGGTAAAGAATAAAGGCAATCCAGGGTCACCGGGATGGCTCCATCAGTTGCACCCAGGTCTCAAGGTCATGATCGCAGGGTCGTAGGACTGAGTCCCATGCCCATAGCCCCCATTTCAGGTTCTGTGCTCAGTGGGCAGTCTGCTTCTCTCTCTCTCTCTCTCTCTCCCTCTCCCACTGCCCCTCCCCCTGCTCATGCTTGCTCTCTCTCTCTCTCTCAAATAAATAAATATTTTTTAAAAAATAAAGACAATCCAACACACAAGTTATAAAGAAGAAATAAAAATAATGACACCAATTCTCCTACAGTAGAAACCTGGAGCAGGATGTACTTTGCCCCTGACTTATAATCATCATAACAGCATCTAACTAGAGTTGTTAAAAACTATTATAATAATAATAACAAGGGGCGCCTGAGTGGCTCAGTGGATTAAAGCCTTCGCCTTCGGCTCGGGTCATGGTCCCAGGTCCTGGGATCAAGCCCCACATTGGGCTCTCTGCTCAGCGGGGAGCCTGCTTCCTCCCTCCCTCTCTGCCTGCCTCTCTGCCTACTTGTGATCTCTGTCTGTCAAATAAATAAATAAAACCTTTTAAAAAAATAATAACAAATCTTTATTGGCTTGCATATATTCCAGAAACCATGCTAAACACATTTTATACATTATCTCATCAATTCCTCAGAATAATTCTAAAATGACTATTGTTCTGTTTTAAAGATGAAGAGACAGAGATTTAGAAAATTTGGGTAAAATACATACATAACTATTAACTAGTAACCCCTGAATCTGAATCCAGATCCATCTGGCTTTAAGATTAAGCTCTTGGGGCGCCTGGGTGGCTCAGTGGGCTAAAGCCTCTGCCTTCAGCTCAGGTCATAATCCCAGGGTCCTGGGATTGAGCCCCGCATCGGGCTCTCTGCTCAGCTGGGAGCCTGCTTCCTCCTCTCTCTCTCTATGCCTGCCTCTCTGCTTACTTGTGATCTCTGTCTATCAAATAAATAAATAAAATCTTAAAAAAAAAAAAAAAGATGAAGGTCTTACCCCTGTCCTCTACTGCATTTATTATTTGCCATTGTAAAAACTAGAGTTGGCTCAGAAGAAGTGGATGAGATGATAGTTCAGCCTTCCGGAAGCAGGCAAGTCCCACCTAAAAGGCTGAATGTCTTAAGATGGTGGAGGAAGTTTCTCCCAGATGTCAAAACATTAAGAAAGAGGGGCACCTGGGTGGCTCAGTCAGTAGCGTATATGACTCTTGATCTCAGGGTCAACTCATGATCTCAGGTTGAGAGTTTAAGTCCCACATTGGGAGTAGATTTTACTTAAAAAACAAAACAAAACAAACATGCCATGAGAAAGAAAGAGAGGAAGGAAGGAAGGAAGGAAAATACTGGTCTCAAAAATGAAAAAGTGTGAATCGAGAAACTGGTATTCTAAACTGGCTCTGTCAATGACAGTGTGATCCCAGGCTAGTTGCTATTTCATTTTCTCCATCTTCACAGCATAAAAACAATATAAAAAGACAATATTTATAAATACTTTCCAAGTTTGCTGGGTAATGCTAGGTTTAAGTAGTATTATTCTCTACTGTTTTCTGTAATTTAAGTTTTCCATCCATGTTATTGCATCTAACGAAGACCAAAACTGTACCATTACTGAAATCTTTATGCCTTTACTCTTTCTCATGCTTTATTCCCATATACCAATTAAAAAGGCTTTCTTTCATTCCAATTTTCTTATAAGTAGCTCATTTTAATGTTCACCTGTTTCAGATAGGAAAAAATACAATTCCTTTCATCATAATGCCACACCATTTCCTTAATCCTCGATTACCTTCTTTATAACTAATTTTTAGCCCTCTAAAATTTAACTTCCAAGCTAGCCAAAGTTTGGACATAATTAAGTGCCAACATAAAGCCATCTACTGATAATCCACACAAAATACACTGTCCTTACTTATATGCAAACCTTAACTCAAAATAGAAGAAAGGCCTATACTTAAGATATAAACATATAAAAATAGAAAATTCATAGAAGAAAACACAGTGGGAAAGCTTTGGCATTGGATTTGGTAATGATTTCTTGGATATGGTACCAAAAACACAAACAAAAGAAAACACAGATAATTGGTCTTCATCAAAATTTAACTTTCGTGCATCAAAGGACACTATCAAGAGTGAGAAAATCCACACAACGCGAGAAAACATTTACATCTCATATGTATGAAAAGAGATTAATTCCTATATAAAAAAATACCTTAACAACAATAAGAAAATTTTGAAATGGGCAAAGATCCTGAATTGACATTTCCCCCCAAAGGTACACAAATAGCCAACAAGCACATAAAAAGATCCTCAACATCACAAGTCATTAGGGAAATGTAAACCCAAAATACAATGAGATGCCACTTCATACCTCGTAAGATGTCTATTATCACAACAAGCAAACAAGCCAAAAATGGAAAGTAACTAATGTTGGTGAGGATGTGGAGAAATTGGAATCCTTGTGTAATGCTGTTAAGAAATGTAAAATGGTGCAGCTACCATGGAAAACATTTCAGTAGGCTCTCAAAAAACTAACTACAGAATTACCATATGAGAGCACCAATTGCTCTTCCAGGTATATACCCAAAGGAAACGAAAAGCAGGGAATGGGAAAGATACTTGTGTTAACAATGTTCGCAGCAGCATTATTCACAATAGTCAAAGGTGGACAGAACTCAAATGTCCATTAACAGAAGAATGGATAAGCAAAATGCAATACACATAAAAGGAATATTAATAATTCATAATAAAGGAGTAAATTCTGATACATGGTACAACCTGGATGAACCCAAAAACAATATGTCAAATAAGATAAACCAAACAAAAAAGAACAAATACTATATGATCTTCCTTTTATACAGTACCAAAGGAGACAAATTCATAAAGACAAAAAGTAGACTACAGATTACCAGGTGCTGGCAGAAGAGGCAATGGTGAGTTATTGCTCAATGGTTGCAGTTTCTATTTGGGATAATGAAAAAGTTCTGGCAACAGATAGTGGTGATCATTGTGAAGACACTGTGAGTACAATTACGGCTAGTGAACTGTACACTCAAAAATGGCTAAAATGGGAAATTTTCTTATGTATATTTTACCACAATAAAAAAAAAAATACAAAAAAAGGTACTGTCCTGGGGTGCCTGGGTGGCTCAGTGGGTTAAGCCTCTGCCTTCGTTTGGCTCAGGTCATGATCTCAGGGTCCTGGGATCAAGCCCCACATCGGGCTCTCTGCTCAGCGGGGAGCCTGCTTCCCCCTCTCTCTCTGCCTGCCTCTCTGCCTACTTGTGATCTCTCTCTGTCAAATAAAGAAATAAAATCTTTAAAAAAAAAAAAAAACAAACGGTACTGTCCTTCTCAGTGTTTAAAATCCAGATCATATGGACAACAAAATTCTGATGCAAAATAAATATCTAAATCTCAGTGCAAAGTGATCTCTAAAAATTTTTTAAATGTAATTAAACAATACTTAGAACTACAAAGATAAAATATGATTACTTTTGGTTTATACAGACTTTTACCAAATAAAAGAAATACTTTGAAAGATAGCTTAACATGTTTCTTAAGGTGTAGGACTATTTGGGGATCTTCCTGAACATCACTATAATTCATTATTCTAGTAACTTCATACCAAAGTATGCTCTATTTCTCACTGTCAGAAAATAGTAATTATAAACAAAAGGGGACAGCTAGCATAAACTCTATAGTGTCTGGAATCAGAGTTATCGGTATGAACTCATAGTTTTTAATAAATCCACACATGGATTAAAAAGATACACAAATAAACATGGATGTTTGTGTATGTGTGAATTAATGCGCATATATACATGTATTTCTAGCTCTGTCTGCTAAGAAGGCCCAACAGGAGCAATGACACCTCAGTAGCAATAAGCACACATCACATCCAGATCTTGGTTTCTAAATATCATCTCGAATAGAAAGAACCAGAGCTCCTTGGACAAATGACTGATTCTAGGTCTCAGCAGAGAAATGGAAGATAAACCCAGAAAATGTTATCATGCCAGAAAAAAAATGCTTTCCTAAAGAAAAGAGAATGGGGGCATGGTGAAAAGACAAAGAGTCAACCTGAAGACGAATACCTGGAATGATCTGACAACAAAATAATGACAGCATTAAATTATAAACCATAGAATAAAACAAGTATCTATGACTCAATACTAATATGAACAAATTACTAAATAAACAAGAAGGGGCAGGTCTTCCCTACAGAAAAATTCCAATTAATAAATGTAGAAGGAAATGAGAAAAACAAAATCACCATCAGGTGAACACCATTATAGTAATTGTTACAGGCAAGATCTACCAAAGAATACTGAAAACAAATGGGCAAAGGTTTGAGGAGAAAAGGGCTAAATGCACAGTTTCAAAAAATCCCCCCAAGATACCTTGTAATTATAAAGACAAAAATGGTGACTTTACAAGTAGAGAAATTTGACAGACATGACATTCACCATGTAAGAATTAACATCACCTCAAATAGGATATACTGACATTCTGTACTCAACATCAATAATGTTGAATGTAGGACTCAACATTACACTGCACATTACTTCTATAGTATTTTTGTCAAAAATGCAAAACTTCAACAAATCAAGAAAACATCAGACAAAACCAAACTGAGAGACATTCTACAAAATAAATGACCACACACTCATCACTAGTGTGAAGGTCATGGAAGAAAAAAAAGACTATCACAGATAAGACTAAGGAGACATAATAACTAAATGCAATGTAAGATTCTGAACTGAATCCTGAAAGAGAAAAAGGACATTTTTGGAAAAACTAGTAAAATTCAAATAAGGTCTATAGTTTAGTTAATAGTATTGTACCAATGTTAATTTCTAGTTTTAATCACTGTGCTCTGGTTGCATAAGTTATTAATATTAGGGAAAGCTGGGTGAAAAGTACCTGAGTAAAGGTACAGATTTCAAAATTTAAAAAAAAAAAATTGTTGAAGTATCCTATACATTTTCTCCCTCAAGGGAGTTAAAACAAAGTTGAGAAACTCAAGAAGTATTTACACACAGTAAGTAAATCCAACATTTCAATATCTGAAAAGCAACCTATTTGAAACAAGACTTTAGTCATTAAGAGATTCTCATGTATTTATAGGTGCTAGAGATGCTGCCTTCAAGAAACTTATAGCTGGTAAGAGAAACAAAAACAAACTGTCAACTTCGTTGATAAAAAAAAAATCTGACACACAATCAGGCTACAATCCAATGATTAAATAACAAGAGTAACATCACTTATGATGTTAAAGTATATAAATGAAAATTATTTAACTAAAATCTTCAAATAAAACATTAACATCTATACATTTACAGAATTTCAGTTAGCCTAACACACTACACATATTTCAAATGGTAGTCTTATATGTAATTAGTGTCTAATGCTTCAAAAAGTACTATTAAATATTTTCCATTAACGATTATATTTCTTCAACCTAAAAAGCTAGTAGCTTTTTAATCTCCAGCAAAAAATACAAGAGAAGTAAAGATAACAAAAATGACCACAAAAATCAAACTGAACAAAACAATTCTTAAATCAAGTACAATCTCAGGGGCGCCTGGGTGACTCAGTCAGTTAAGCACCTGCCTTTGACTCAGGTCATAATCCCAAGGTCCTGGGATCAAGCCCTGCTTGGGGGGGCGGGGGGGTGCTGCTCAAAGGGGAGCCTGCTTCTCCCTCCCTCTCTGTGCTCTTTCTCTCTCAAGTAAATAAAGAAAATCTTAAAAGAAAAAAAAAAAAAAGAACAGTCTAAGGAAAAAAACAGATAAATTTATATACCAAGTGACTGGCTAACTGAAAATCAAAATGTCAACCAATATATAAAGCATTATAATTATATTCATTAAAATATATTCCCTCTCCCCCCCTCTGGGTAGGTCAGTCAACAGGGTTCAACTGTACCCCAAAAGTTACAGCAGAGGCTAATGATGTTAACACTACTCAGTCTCAAAACTTCTAAGGATCAAAAGACCTACACTGTTCTAGTCTCTCCAATAAGCCTTCCCAAACACAAAGTGGTAACAGAGGATGACTCTAAATATTCTTAAAGATAATAATACAAGGATTATGCTAACATCTGCAATATAATAGAAACATTACTGTTAAGATTCAAACCCAGGCAAAGAGCCAGATCACTCTGAACAGATACACTGATTAACTGATTACTGAGCAAGGATTCAGTCATACATCTCAAGTATCAATAACTTGTTATAAATCTCCTAAATTCTAAATTTCTGCCTGTTTTTCCTAGACTTAACAACAACCAGTCAAAAGTCTTTATAACATTAAGATTCCAGGGCTGATCCTATCATCAATTTTCTTTAATATAATTGACAGTAGATACATAAAAACACTGCCTTCAATTATAATCAGACATTTTCCAGTGTATAAAGAGAACAGGCAGATAAGAAAGGTGGAACACAAAAGAAACAATGCAAACTTTTGTAAAAAGTCTCATAAAAAGTAACAGCTCGGGGCGCCTGGGTGGCTCAGTGGGTTAAGCCGCTGCCTTCCGCTCAGGTCATGGTCTCAGGGTCCTGGGATTGAGTCCCGCATCGGGCTCTCTGCTCGGCAGGGAGCCTGCTTCCCTCTCTCTCTCTGCCTGCCTCTCTGTCTACTGTGATCTCTCTCTGTCAAGTAAATAAAATCTTAAAAAAAAAAAAAAAAAAGTAACAGCTCTTTAAACAACACCACATCTATAGGTCCAAAACTCAGCAGGGACCAACTTAGAAAATGCTGCAGTATTCCAGGCCTTTCTCCACTTCTCTCTACATTCTTTCCTTAGTTGGTCTCAACCTGTTTCATACCATTTCATACTTTAAAAAATACAAGGAGTCAAGGCAGGTGAAGTATGCTACCATTTTGACAAAGTGAGGAGAATATAAACATATTTGCTTTATATGTGCATAAAATATATCTTTGGAAAGGTATGTAAGAAAACATGAACCCTTTTTAGCACCACAAAAACTGGGTGTTACAGGATACAAGAAATAGGGGAGATTTTCACTCTGTACCTCATCAAACATTTTAGGTCTTAAATCATGTGAATGTAGTTTTTATTCAAAACATAAATAAACCAACGGATAAGTGCTGATGATGCCCCATCTCTTTTTTCTTTCCTCATCAGAATTTAAGTCCCATGAAGACAGAGATTTTGTCTATGTTTTCACTACTATATTCCCACTGCCAGGCCCACTGCTGGTGCTTGAAAAACATTTGTTGAATGAATGACTTCTTAATCTCTTCAGTAAACTCCAAATGGTATATCCAACTGCCTACTTCTTACCTCCACTTGAACATCTAACATGTCCTACTTAACATGTCTTTTCTAACCTTTTCCCCATATAACATGCTTCCCCTCACCGCTTTCTCATCTCCATACACAGCATCACCACCCTCCAGCTGAAATCCAAACCCGAGGAATTACCCCTGTCCCAACCAACTGCACTTTCATCCAAGCCTCAAGTTCAATCAATGCTGTCAGCTCCAAAACATACCTGAAAAATCTTTAACCTGATCTAACACGCTAGTCACTAATCTACCATAACCTTCTAACTGGTCACTCTGCTTCTTTTCTCCTCTTATCCAGTCTTTCCTACAGTCAGATTGTCAATCAGACCAGAGCAATTTCAGTTTCACAAAAATTCCAATAGCTTTTCCATGTACTTTAAGAATAAAATCCAAACTCCTTTGAACAATAAGACCTCACCAGATCTGGCCCTTGGCTATGACCTAACTTCTTATCCCCCACTAGGGTCCACATGCACTGAGCTTCTTCAGTTTACTGACCCCAAGCTTGACACCACCTCTGAGAACCTCCTTGTGCTGTTCCCTAAGAAAGGAATACTCTCCCCTCAGACTTCCAAAGGCTAAACCCTTCTGACTTTACAGGTATCAGGTCAAAGCTCACCTGAGACAGGTCTTTCCCAACCACAGCATCTGAAGTAGTCTTCTCTCAGTCACTACTACAACTTCACATTTTATTTCCTTCTTTGCACTTAATGATTCTCTGAAATTATTTTTATTCCTTATGTCTTATCAGTCTCTCCCTCCCCCACCAGAATTGAAGCTCTAGGACAGAAACTTCACATGTCTTGCTTATTGTTGTATCCCTAATGCCCACAATAATACTTGATACATAAACCAGGTACTTAAAATATTTAACTGATAGAGAAGTCAAAACTGACTTTAAAGAAGGTCCACAATATTTAATTTAATAACAAACTGGTGAGGATAAAAGATATGGATAAACCATCTTAACTTCCATAAAATACCGAAAATCAACAGAGGCTGGAGAGTGAAGTAAGATTATTTCAAATTCTTCTGAACATTCAAATACATAGAAAAGGTATTTTTCACACACTATGTGCATGTACACTCTAGCACCGTTTCCCTAAATTATACACAGCATCTGAAAAGAAGAAAAGGTAACTCAAAACACTGTGTACATCTGTAATTTCACCTCTGAGTCTTTCAGAAGGGTCTTTCAAACACTGTATTTGGGTAAAAGAGGCAAACTATAATCAATCTGTCTGCCTTGGAAAGGAATCTGAGAGTCTAAGGATAGGGTATAGCCTTTTGAGTGTTTTAAATACCTCTTAGGTAGTCAGTAGTCAATGAGAACAAAGTGATTATTTCCCATATTTTATTCTGAATGTACATTTGGGGCAAATCTAGTTCAAAGAATTTTATACTGTCAAGTCAAAGCTCCTACAGTAAATGTTAATATCTTCAAATCTCATCTATCCTAGTTACCTACCCTAATTATGTTCAAAATGTAAACTTACACGGTACCTCCCATCAACTGGTAATAGTAATCCCAGAGGTAAAGGAGATGGTTTGACAATAACAGTGTGCAATTCAAGGATGTTTTGTTTACATGCACATATCGGTGGGGTTGTAGGGAATGGTCCAGAATCACTAGTGTGTAAGTGCTCTGAGAAGTCTAAGGATCTTATTTCACCAGACCCTAAGTGTAGAGACAGGTCTGGATGCACGTAGGTTACTCCTCCCCATAGCTATCAATCTTCGCTGTCTGCGGAAACAAAAGTGAAAATACTCGTGGCAAGGATATAAGAGACTGATGCCCCCACACACACCCCCAAACACAGAGCTGTGTATGCGTGTGAGCTCGTAAACAAGCAGAAGAGTACACGCACTCTCACCTTCCCTCCTTCGGAAGAAAATGGGGCCGAGGGAGGGGCGGCCAAGGCCGGGTAGGGGAGGCCCGGGATCCAGTCCAGGGGGTGCCGGGCTTAGGAGTCAGCGCTCCGGGGAGCCGGGGTCACTTACGGGACACCATCTTCCCCCAGCGCCCCCCTTCCATCCCTCTCCCCTCCCCCCTCTTCGCCCCCAACTCCTTTCCTCCGCCCCATCCCCGCCACCCATTAACCGGGAAGGGAAGTTTCCCGGAGCCTGCAGCCCGGCTCCCCGACCCTCAGCGGGGTTACCTTCTGCAGAAGCGGGACAAGGGACAGGGGATAAGGGGAGGGGGAGGCAGCCCGAAGGAATGAAGGACGAAGCCCCCGGCGAGGAAGGTGGGCGGCGGCGGCGGCGGCTGTCAGCTCGCGTTCCCCTGCTCACAGCGCTGCCATTACTGTGCGCCGAGGCCGCCTCCCCGGCCGGCCGCCGCCACCGGCCCAGGAGACACGGGGGGTGCGGAGCGAAGCCCGGGGAGCCCGCGCGCCGGACGCTCACCTGCCACAGCGGGAACACAGCAAAGCTCAAGGCCGCCGCCGCCGCTCCCGGACGGGACAGGGGCGGCGGGGAAAGGGGAAAGGGGAGTGGGACGGGCTAGTTACGGGATCCGTAAAACAACCGGCCTCTGGACCCGGCTTTTCCCCCGCCACACACACCCTTCGGGCTCCTTCTTCCGCTACCTCTAAATCCCCCCTCAGAAAGCAATGGTAGAGTCCCCGTTACGGCAAGCGCAGAGAGCCCGATTTAGTGCAATTGCGAAGGGCCGCGGAAATTAGTATTCAAAGTGACTCCTTGCGGTATTCCCGGTTAAGGAGACAGTCACAGTTCGCTGAGCCCAAGAGACTCAATACCTACCAATTTTTCTCACTACTAGTAACAATATGTCAGAAAGGTGTTTTCAACAAAAGTACGTTCCCTTTGAGTTGTTTGAAATCCATGTGAATATTCTGAGACCTACAATCTCCTTGCCGACACTACCATGGGCTTTTAAAATTATCAAAAATATGTTAGCAAAACTATGTTCCCCTCTGACATACATCTTTTCTAGTGGGTTTTTGTCTGTAGATAAATACTGAGACATTATATTTTAAATAAAGGAACTTCTCTTCACAGTCTTCACCACTGAGTCCCCACCTCCCCAAAGCCCCCACCACACCAGTCTAAAAGGTGTTAATTCCTTAATTTTAACAGGTAATGTTCACAAAAATGTAGGTTCACCTATCTCCTCCTCATATACACAGAGCCAGAGAGAACAAAAGCCTGGATTTATTCCTTATTTGCCTTTCATATCCACAAGATCTTAGAGTCTTGCTATTCAAACCTTCTCCCTTCCAACCCTCTTTTTAAAAACTATTTGTACCAACCCTTTAAGGTCCGTTAAAAATCCTGTTTGTTTGCTTGTCCATGACTGCTGCATCTCTCTGATATTCTCAAATAAACCTATCTTTTGCTGGTGAAATAACTGGCAGTTTGAGTTGTAAGATTAACAATCGCTTAAAGACGTTAGTGCTATTAATAAATGGGACTTTTTGATAATGTATGATGAGATATGTCACCATACGAAAGGTCTACATGACACAGTGAACCAATATTTTCCAAATGACCAATGCAGGCCATTAAAAAGTCATGCATGGATAAAAGATCCATTCAAAGTGCCAGGTAGACCAATGGATAGATCAATATATGCATGTGTGTATGCGTGTTGCACACACATAGAAACAAAGTACAAAAGATTCCCTTATATGATTTCAGATTCTTCATTGAAAATAACCTTTAAGAAATTACCACTTAGGGGCGCCTGAGTGGCTCAGTGGGTTAAGCCTCTGCCTTCGGCTCAGGTCATGATCTCAGGGTCCTGGGATCCAGCTCACATTCTCTGCTCAGCGGGGAGCCTGCTTCCCTTCCTCTCTCTCTGCCTGCCTCTCTCCCTACTTGTGATTTCTGTCTGTTCAAATAAGTAAATAAAATCTGAAAAAAAAAAAAAAAAAAAAGACACTACCTATTAAAAAAAAAAAAGAAATTACCACTTAACAAATGTTCTGTAATATCAGAGAATATCATCCACATTTAACCAGAAAGACTATTAAAGGCCTCCTACTTTTTTTCATATTCTTGAATCATAGGGAAGTTTTTATTAAGTCAGATACTAAAGACATATGCAAAAAATGTAAAGCCATGTCAAGATAAGTAGAATATCTTAAAATAGTTCTTTTTCTGTTTTTTTTTTAAAGATTTAATTTATTTATTTGACAGAGAGATACACAGCAATAGAGGGAACACAAGCAGGGCAAGTGGGAGAGGGAGAAGCAGGCTTCCCATGGAGCAGGGAGCCCCATGTGGGGCTCAATCCCAGGACCCTGGGATTATGACCTGAGCTGAAGGCAGATGCTTAATGACCGAGCCACCCAGTGCCCCAAAATGGTTATTTTTCATATGTATGTTAAACTGTTTGCATTTAGTACTTTTTAAGTTAATAATTGGGGTTTTAAAATTTCTTCTTACTTCTAACATGGTAACTAGTGCTAGATATAAACCACATAAATATAAGCTCTTTGAGTCCCTCAATAATTTGAAGAGTGTTAAGAGGTCCAGAGACCAAAGAGGTTGAGAACAGATGCCCTAAGTCATGAACTTCCCCATCCTGCCACTTTCCTTTTAAACTCTAGCTGGAGATATGAATTATCATGAAGGGTGCCAAACATGAATCACTATAACACCCCCTATTTTTTTTTAAGATTTTATTTACTTATTTGACACAGAGAGAGAGAGAGAGAGCAGAAGCAGAGAGAGCCGCAGAATGAGAGGGAGAACAGGCTCCCTGCAGAGCTCAATCCCAGTATCCTTGGATCATGACCTGAGCTGAAGGCAGACGCTTAGCCAACTGAGTCACCCAGGCACCTCTAACACCCCCAATTTCTAAATTCCAGAGACCTCTCAACACTTTAGAGCTATCCAACCTATATAATAGGGAAATACATTTTGAAAAAACTTATAGTATCTAAGCTTTTTAATACTAAATTGAGATTAATTCTTCCTTCCAGAAAAAAAGATATTGTTTCTGGCCAACCAATGGTTGGTCTTTACCCTCAAACCTAACTCAAACCCTAGTTCATCTGTGAATCCTTTCTGTTTTAATTTTTAACAGAACTTACATATATCACTAAAAATGTGTTTTGGCTTTGTAAAATGTTTGTTGAATTCATTTATTTTTTTCTTGATTTCTAAAAATGTTTAGAAAATGTTTAAAAAGAGAGAGAGAAAGAGAAAGGAAAAAGCCCTACCAGTCCTGCAGAAATAGAGGACCATATTTAAGTTGACAAATACTCTTCAAAATGTTTTACATGAATATAATTAAAAATGTTTATGCAAATCAGAACATATTATAGATGTGCTATTTTGTAGGCAGCTATTTCACTTCAAAATCTTTCTGATTTTGGTCTAAGAACATTAAATAATTCTTAGACAAAGTGATTTATAAATTAGTATTTAAAGAGGAAAATTAATGAAAAATATTTTAGGTAGAATATCTTAAAATGTCATTGCATAAATCAGTTAAAATAAGTATGTCTATTTCAATTCCCAATTGTAAGTGTACATAATTTTCTCTTTCAAAATTTCCCAAGTTCTGGGACATCTGGGTGACTCAGTCAGTTAAGCTGCTGCCTTAGGCTCAGGTCATGATCCCAGGGTCCTGGGATCAAGCCCCACATTGGGCTCTCTGCTTGGTGAAGAGACTGCGTCTCCCTCTCCCTCTGCCTACTGCTCTGCCTGCTTGTGCTCTCTCTCTCTCTAATAAATAAGTAAAATCTTAAAAAAATTTTTTTTCCACGTTCATTTCCTAATCCCTCTGCACCTAGTATTTGAGGGGCCCAACCAGAATCATCTTCTATCTTTATAAGCTTCCTTTATAACAAAAAACCCAAAGAAGCCTTATTATTCCTGGAAATTTATTATTTCAAATAATTTGTCTCATTTTTACATTCTATATACTCAATCTGAATCATCCCTCCTTAAATCTTTACTGGGAATTTGCATTTCCTGGTTATATAATTTATTAAATATTTTTACACCTTTTGTTTTTAGTAAATAAGAAAATATGAGATCTTGGAGAACAGTTTTCAAGTTTGGAGTAGCTGATTAAGGAGCTACTTTGTGCTTACAAAGTGCAGTACTCTTCTTTGGAGAAATATCTGACTGGAGGACTGGGGCAGAAAATACACAAGATGAGCCTGGAGCACCTTGTCGTGTCAGAAAGTAAGGAAGTACTCAAAAATAAAAACATCCACATTGACTGGAGTATGTTTGGCACAAGAGCCATGTGAAAGAATTTCCAATGGCCAAAGCCTGAACAATTTGAGCAAAAAAGTAAAGTAAAGGTGGATTATAACACAAAGTATAAAATAAATATCCATGGATTCATACTAATATAAAAAATGATGGAATAAAGTAATAAGTGGGGGAAAAGAAACAATCTTATCTCATGCAGGAATTCCAAATAAATTATGCAGATACTCCACCTAAAAGAAAGAGAGCATGACTCCCCACTTTTTGGCTGTGCACCATAAAAGTGACTTCCTTCCAAAAAATAAAGAATGACTTTACAGTAGAGAAACCTGACAAATGTCACATAGCCACATGATTAAAGTCAACATTAACAAGATAACTCATTGTGGGTAGTATGTTCCCTTGGAGGGATGTAATGAGAATGGCACTACACTTGTGTGATTTTCTTCCACAAAATGCACAATTCTAGTCTAATCTAAGAAAATGATCAGAAATTTCATTAGAGGGACACTCTGCAAGATACCTGACCAGTACTCCTCAAAACTGTTAAGGTTATCAAAAAAAAAATTAAGGCTGAGAAATTGTCAGCCAAGAGTTGACATGACCACTGAATGTAATGTGGTATCATGCATAGGATCCTCAAACAGAAGAATACATTAAGGAAAATCTAAGGAAATCAGAATCATATGGATTTTTAGTTAATTACAGCCTATCAGAATAGATCCATTAATTGTCACAAACATACCATACCAATGTAAGATGTTCACAGGGAACAATGAAGGGGTGTGTGTGGGGAAGAGGTTATATAGGCATTCTCTATTATCTGCTCAGTTTCTCTGTAAATCTAAAACTATTCTTTAAAAAAAAAAAAAAAAAAAAAAAAAAAAAAGCTCATGGGGCGCCTGGGTGGCTCAGTTGGTTGAGCCACTACCTTCAGCTCCAGTCGTGATCCCAGAGTCCTGGGATTGAGTCCCATATCGGGCTTCTCCTGCTTTGCGGGGAGCCTGGTTCTTCCTCTCCCTCTGCCTCTCCCCCTGCTTGTGCACGCTCTCTCTGTCAAATAAATAAATAAAATCTTTTTTAAAAAAGCCTATCAATTGAAAAAAAACTCATACAACTGTACACTTGAAAAAAAAAAAAAAAAGGGTACCTGGTTTCTAATCAGAAAAGCTAAGAGCCGGTAAGATTTTTCTGTATGGGAGGATGGATCCAGACGAACAGGTTATATCTTTGTTTCTCTTAGATGATTCTGGTTGAAATCTATTAAAAGAAAAAAGAAAAACCATTCTCTTTTAAATAAAAAAAAAATGCCTGTAAATCCTTTATATTTCCTTTGCAGTCACATTACAACAAGTAATTTAATAGGATCAAAGCTGTGTTAAAAAGAGCTCATTTTAAAGAAATACTCAATTTCATGATTTGAGATAGTACATTTAAGAAGGTGATTTCTCAGAATTGGAGGTGAATCTGAGTAATGGATAACAATAAATAATAGGTGATAGGTGAAAGAAGGAGAGGTGACATTTTCCTCAAGTGTTAGCTTATATCAAAAATACATGTCACTAAGATCATGATCCGCCCCAAAAAAGTGTGATGGAGATGAGAGAACTTGCAACGTAATAAAAATAAAAATAAGTAATGTATGGGGCGCCTGGGTGGCTCAGTGGGTTAAAGCCTCTGCCTTCAGCTCAGGTCATGATCTCAGGGTCCTGGGATCGAGTCCCGCATCAGGCTCTCTGCTCCGCGGGGAGCCTGCTTCCCCCTCTCTCTCTGCCTGCCTCTCTGCCTACTTGTGATCTCTGTCTGTCAAATAAATAAATAAAATATTTTTAAAAAAAAGTAATGTAGGCCATCCCATTTGAAGACAAAGGGACAAAGAAAGCAGCAAAAATCAAATGTGGCAAGTCTGGAAGCAAGCTAATTTAGAGAAAGTGTAGATGGGCTAAACGACACAGCCTTCAGGCAAAGGAAGGTGGTCTATCAGTGGTGTTAACTTGTGCAAGTGGGTCCTAAATGTTTAAGCATGCTCAGCATCAATGTTGGAAATAGGAACTATACAAGATTATGCAACCAGATTTCTAAAATAGAGTATTTAGGTATGGCAAGATTAAGAGCCTTAGCTGGGCATCAGTGCCTTTTCCAATAAATAGCATACATGAGTCAAGTAAGCAAAGAAACAAACAAAAAAACACCCTTATTAACATATGATTTACTTGGCTAGATCTCTGTGGGAAGCAAATAAGACTAACACTATAGTAAGAATTGCACAATAGTTTACTATTTAATAAAACATGCTGTAAAAACAATTCACATATCACACCAAACTAAAAAAAAGTTACCAACCTCTCTCTACCAAAAAGATGTACTTTTGGTACAAAAAGATGTAGTGAAAAAAATAAAGTGAAACATTCACAATATATAGTCTTAGAAATCAGCATGTGTGTAAATTTAGTAGGTCTTGTAACCTATACTATTTATAATTAATTACTTACCTTATAGCCTAGATCCTCATCACATTTCCTTTATGACTATTTAGGAAGATAGCAAAGACTGAAGGCATGGCCTCCTTGCACTGTTTGACACTTTGTTTCCTTTTCTTTTTTGTTTTTAGAGAGAGAGCTGGGTAGGGGGAAAGGAAGAGGGAGAGAGAGAATCTTAAGCAGGTTCCATCTCATGACCTGAGCTGAAAACAAGAGTCGGATGCTTAACCAACTGAGCAACCCAGGTGCCCCAACACTTTGTTTTCTGATTTTATTTATTTATTTTTATCTTAAATCATCACACAGTAAAATTGGGGGAGGGGTATACAGTTCTAATAATTTTAGCACCTGTAGTATCTGTGTAGCCACAACACAGTTGGAACTCAGAAGAGTTCCATCACCCCCAACAAGCTCTTTCATGCTATTCCTTTATATCACTTTGTTTTCTTTCCATGTCATCCTAGGTTCTCATTCCAGTCTTTTCTCAATTAAGTTTTTCTCTGTGTTTTCTGACCAGTTGACCCTAGCAAAGAATACGGTAAAGGACAACGTCTTTATCTGGGGATGTATATCTGGCAGTAAAAAGAAAGAAAAAGAGGGTTGGAGAGGAAGCCCTCTGGGTAGTGGAAAAGCAGGAAACATATACAGAACACAGTTTACAGGCTTCCATCTGGACAAGTCCCATAACCAAGGAAGTCTCAGCCTCCTTACCCATGAAAGTAAGGAGTTGGAGAGCTAAAACTTATATAAGAGACACAGCACCTGGAAATCAAGATGTTACTACCAGAACACTGTAAAAGAATTCTATTATAATTTTAACAGTTAATATGTAATTTTATTCTAATTCAGATGTTCTCTTAGATTCTATTTTTTAAAATAGGAAGCACAAATTGTGTAAACATTTGGAGGAAGAAAAACATAAAATTGAAAGATGATGACTACTAGCTTAATGCTTTTTATTATGACAGTTATTTTTTACTTTTAGTGGTAGAATACTTAAGTCCAGGTAGCAGAAGAATACTAGACTAGAAGAGTCCCAAGTTTACTTCCAGATTTCACATTTTACAATTCTACACACAGGCTTTACCTGTCTGTGCAGGACGAGAATATATGAACTGTTGAATCCATGAATGAGGAGCAACATTGAAGCCGACCTATCACTACCACCCCTCGCTACACTATGAAATGTGAATCTGCCCCCGAGATAAAGGGGGAATTAGGGGCTCCTGGGTGGCTCAGTTGGTTAGGCAACTGCCTTCGGCTCGGGTCATGATCCTGGGGTTCTGGAATTGAGCCCCACCTCGGGCTCCCTGCTCAGCAGAAAGCCTGCTTCTCCCTCTCCCTCTGCCTGCTGCTCTGCCTGCTTGTGCTCTCTCTGTCAAATAAATAAAAATGAAACCTTAAAAATAAAAAGGGTGGCATCAATGTCCCCTTATGCAAACACAATGAGTGTGGCCAGGGAGCCATGAACAATTGACCAAGGTTAGCATGAGTTTTAAAATGCGTTTGCTATTCTTTACGTGTCTGTTTTGTGATCCAAGAGCATATAAATGATTGATTCCATTATAAATCCAAATCAACAGTAATGTATGAATCACAGTAAAGAATAAAGCACCTAATGGTATATGGTGACTGTCTAGATCACTCAGGATTCTTTCAACTGCAAATGGTAGAAACAAGTTTAAGCACAAAAGAAATGTATTGGCTTATGTAACTGGAAGTCCAGGGAACAAATGTTCAAACAAATGACCTAGAGATCTTCTAAAATGCAGATTTTGATTTATAGATGTGAGAAGGGCCAGATATTCTACATTTCCAACAGGCCCCTCATTTCTAACAAGCCCCTGATGTTGACACTACTGGTCCATGACCACACTTTGGGTAGCAAGCTCGTCAAGAAAAGGTGCTAGAGGAGTGGTGGAGTGGCTCAGTTGGTTAAGCGGCAGCCTCTGGCTTAGGTCATGATCCTACAGTCCTGGGATTGAGCCCCATGTCAACCTCCCTTCTCAGCAGGGGAGTCCGCTTCTCCCTCACCCTCTCCCCCTGTTTGTGCTCACTCTCACTTACTCTCTCTCTCCAATAAATAAATAAAGTCTTTATTTAAAAAAAAAAAAAAAAAGGTGTGAGGCCCCTGGGCATCTGCCTTTGGGCTCAGGTCATGAGTCCAGGGTCCTGGGACTGGTCCCCATATCGGGCTCCCTGCTCAACGGGAAGTCTGCTTCTCCTTCTCCCTCTACCATTCCCCCCCTTTGTGCTCTCTGGTTCTCTCTATCTCTCTGTCAAATAAATAAATAAAACCTTAAAAAAAAAAAAAAAGGTGCTGGAAAGGGTGCTGGGCAGCTCAATCAGTTAAGCCTCTGACTCTTGATTTTGGCTCAGGTCATGACTGGAGGATCAAGTGATGGAGCCCCATGTTGGACTCCTGCCCGGTGCTGGTTCCATGCTGAGCCCATGAAGGCTGGTTGAGATTCTCCCTCTCCCTTTGTCCCTCCCTCCCTTCTCCACCTCCGGCTTGAGCACGTACACACTCTCACAAACAAACAAACAAATAAACAAAAAAGAAAGAAAAGGAAAGGAAAGGTGCAGTGCTGGGAAAGTCATGAAGAAAGTAAATCTTAGAAATCCTCTCATCACAAGAAAAAAAAATCAAATCATTCTGTTGTGTATCTGAAACTGATATACTGTTATATGTCAATTATACCTCAAAAATGCAACAAAAAAGAAAAGGGGCTAGGGAACCATCATATATGCAATATATTGCTCTCGAGGAGTTTTCAATCTAGTTACTGTTATTAGTACATATGAACAGCACCCAAGTTGATAAAAATATAATAGACAGAATATACTCTTTGCAATTTTTTATCCACCACTCTTCAAATCTGCACTGATTATAGCATTCAAAGGTATTCTAATTGGTCTCTTCGTTTACTGAGTGCTATGAGGAAAATAAAAAAGGGGGCATCTAAGCCAGTCTCAGAGATCAGAGAAACAGAGTCAGTCAGCACCCACTCCAAATCTCTTCCCCCTTTGCCTTCTTCTAGCAGCTTGGGAAGACCATGTGACACATTTCGGGCCAATGAGGAGGCAGGCAAAAGTCCCAAGGGAAACATTATCTTTCTTGAATAAAAAAGACTAAGTCTCACAAGAGGCTTTTGTTCTTTGCCCTTTGTCTCTTATCATTTTCTTTCTGCCTGAAGTGGGGCACAATGCTTTTAGACACGCTGCTGCTGCTGCCGCAGCTTCCGACTAGTGATTTTAAGGACAAAAGGCACACCCTAAGGAAGGCAGAGCAGAAAGATAGCAGAACCCAGGGTCCTTATAAATATCTTTAAGCAACTATACCATCCCCGTATTTGTTATTTTGTGAGACAAATAAACCAATTACATCTCAAGTTGCTGTTGATTTTATTTTACTCCCAGCCAAATGCATTTCTAACACAGATGCTTTCCTTATGGAAAAATGCGTAACCTGAAAGCGAAAAACTAAATAGACATTAACCAGGCAAAGGGAGAAGACAATATGCTATTTGTGTTTAACTTCATATTCAATTTACTAACCTTGAAATCAACAGGAGTTTGTCAGAAGGCTTTACGCTCAACTTACACATTTTAGTTCATTTATAAATCAAGTATACTTTGTATTAAAATTTTAAAAATACCTACCCTCACTTCTTGTTATTAATGCTCAATTAGTTGATAATTTTGACAGACTAAAGTTCTCTAAATCTTCTCCAAACATATACAAGGTTTATTAAGTAACTTCTCTTAATAATTTATTTCTCTTAAAAATAATTATAATAAATAATTTCTCTTAATAATTTATTAACTTTTTAAACCACCATCACAAATTCCATATATCAGAATTGTTCAGGCATTTCACACAGTAACCAAAGCAATGCCAGCTTTACAGCAATAATGACAGGTCTTCATTAGGACATTACTACTTTTACAAACCTATTCTAAACATAGCAGTTAACTAAATCAGATCCTTATGATCACATTTTCTTCAATATGTCAGATTAAAACTATAGTCTCTCAGTTTTAAATATTTTAAAGTACAAAAATTACAGACAAGTTACAATTGTAATAAAGCTTATTCTTAAACCAAGCAATAAAGTATGAACACCATGGCATTCATTTACTTTTACTTTTTCTACATTTCTATCTTTATTTATTCCTACCTCTTCCTGGGCTTGCAAAGTCACTTTCTCAGCTTTGAAGAGCAGCAGCATTGTCAGTCTTGCTAAGGTCACCCTGTCTGTGATTCAGAATTGTGCCACAGAGACTCTGGACTCTGACTACTACTCGTAGAAGGCTACTTCCAGGATGATTCCGCTTTAGTTCACAATCACGCACTAGCCCTTCTTGTTGTTATCATCTACCTGCTTTGGTAACAAAGGATCCCACCCAAACTCCTGACTCCCAGTGAGGATTTTAGGGTAGGTTTGGATTTTGTGTAACTTTTATGTGTCCTCTGGGTATATCTAAAGTTTCAACCTTACCCATTTTCTTACTTCAGTTTGCTATACAATTTCATATGACATGATTAAGTTGGATTAGATTAGCATTCTTATCTGAATTACAATCAGTATCTGCATTGCCTGATTTATGTTGAAGAGACATTGTGACTTCTTTACACGTTCCCTAGAGATCTCATCAACCATCATTTCATGACTATTTTATTGATAATCCTGCTCCTATTGTCCTTTGATTTCAAATTTGGACTTTTAAAACAGAAATTAACACAATAATCTGTATTGTTCATCTATAATAAGCATAAAGCAGCAAAACAAACACTAATACTAATCAATAAAAGCAAGGTAGATAACAAGATTTAATGTTGCTGTTGTGGACATTGCTGCTAAAAACATTCAGGTGCACGTGCCCCTTCAGATCACTACATTTGTATCTTTAGGGTAAATACCCAGTAGTGCGATTGCTGGGTCGTAGGGTAGCTCTATTTTCAACTTTTTGAGGAATCTCCATGCTGTTTTCCAGAGTGGCCACACCAGCTTGCATTCCCACCAACAGCGTAGGAGGGTTCCCCTTTCTCCGCATCCTCACCATCTGTCGTTTCCTGATTTGTTAATCTTAGGCATTTTGACTGGTGTGAGGTGGTATCTCACTGTGGTTTTACACTCGATCTTAGCCAAAAGGCCGAGAAGCAATCTTATTGTGGTTTTGATTTGTATTTCCCTGATGCCCAAGTGATGTGGAGCACTTTTTCATGTGTCTGTTGGCCATCTGGATGTCTTCTTTGCAGAAATGTCTGTTCATGTCTTCTGCCCATTTTTTATTAGATTATTTGTTCTTTGGGTGTTGAGTTTGATAAGTTCTTTATAGATTTTGGATACTAGCCCTTTATCTGATATGTCATTTGTGAATATCTTCTCCCATTCTGTCACTTGTCTTTTGGTATTGTTGACTGTTTCCTTTGCTGTGCAAAAGCTTTTGATCTTGATGAAGTCCCAGTAGTTCATTTTTGCCCTTGCTTCCCTTGCCTTTGGCAATGTTTCTAGGAAGAATTTGCTGTGGCTAGAGGTTGCTGCCTGTGTTCTCCTCAAGGATTTTGATAGATTCCTGTCTCACATTCCTGTCTCTTTGATCCATTTGGAGTCAATTTTTGTGTGTGGTGTAAGGAAATGGTCCAATTTCATTCTTCTGCATGTAGCTGTCCAAGTTTCCCAACACCATTTGTTGAAGACACTGTGTCTTTTTCCCACTGGACATTCTTTCCTGCTTTGTTGAAGATTAGTTGACCATGGAGTTGAGGGTCTATTTCTGGGCTCTCTATTCTGTTCCATTGATCCATGTGTCTGTTTTTGTGCCAGTATCATACTGTCTTGATGATGACAGCTTTGTAATAGAGCTTGAAGTCTGGAATTGTGATGCCACCAACTTTGGCATTCCTTTTCAATTCCTCTGGCTATTTGGGGTCTTTCCTGGTTCCATATAAAATTTAGGAATAATTTTTTAAAAAGATTTAATATTACTATATCCTAACAGAGTCACTTTCTTTGTGTGGTAATTTACAACTAGGTTTTTGGTACATTGATTTTCGGGGGGGGGGGTTGGAGAGGATTTTATTTACTTATTCATTTCTTTTTCTAGCTTTTTTGTCGTTGTGTGAGTTTAAGGTGTACAATGTAATAACTTGCTACATGTATGTGTTGTGCAATGTTTCCCACAATAAGGTTAGTTAACACATCATTCACCTAACATAATTACTGATGTGGGAAATAAAGGTAGAAAGAAATGTAGATAAAATTAAATGTCTTTATAACTTGCAGCCCTTTGATAAATACTTGAGATAGGCAAATTATGACATTTCTCCAGGATCCTAAATCTTCTTTAACATATGAAAGTCCTTTTGCAGGGCCAGTCAGGTATCTGCTCTGCTCAGGTCATGACCCCAGAGTCCCCCACCAGCCCCACATGGGGCTCCTTCTCCCTCTCCCACTCTCCTTGCCTGTGTTCTCTTTCTTGCTGTCTCTCTCTCTGTCAAATAAATAAATAAAATTTTTAAAAAATGAAAGTTCTTTTGGAAATTCCCTTATCTTTACTTCTCCCAATCCCAAGGAATATAATCACTCGCTTCTCACAGTCTCGGGACAGCAGGAGATAGCAGGCAGCTGTGGCAGCAGCTCCTTCTGCCCCGGGTCCTGTCTCCCAGCTTTAATAAAACCACCATTTTGCACCAAAGACATCTCAAGAATTCTTTCTTGGCCATCAGCTCCAGACCCCACCAACCTCACCAAACTTTCCAAAAACTACATCAGTTATCATTTTGTTTTTGTTGTTATAATGAGAACATTAAAGCTCTACTCTCTTTGCAGCTTCCAAGTACACAGTACAGTATTGTTAACTATAGTTACCAAGCTGTATAATACAGCCCCAGAACTTACTCATCTTAACCCTGGAGGTTTGTCCCCTTTGACCAACATCTCCCCACTTCCCCAATATTCAGCCACTGACAACCACCGTTCTACTCTGTTTCTAGGATTTCAATATTTTTGGATTTCACATATAACTGAAATCACACAATATTTGTCTTTCAGGTTATTTCACTCAGCATAATGCCCTCAAGGTCCATCCATCCGTTTTGCTATAGTGGGAGGATTTCCTTCTTTCTCATGGCTGAATAATATTCTATTGTATGTATGTACCAAGATTTATTTATCAGTTCATCCATTGGTGAACACTTAGGTTGTTTCCATGTCTTGGGTATTGTGTATAATGATGCAATGAACATGGGGTACAGATACCTCTTTAAGATAGTGATTTTATTTCCTCTAGATATATAATTAGAGCTGGGGTTGCTGAGTCATATGGTAGTTTTAATTTTTTTTTTAAATTTTGTTTATTTATTTGACAGAGAGAGATAACAAGTAGGCAGAGAGGCGGGGAAGCAGGCTCCCCACTGAGCAGAGAGCCCAATGTGGGGCTTGATCCCAGGACCCTGGGAAAATGACCTGAGCTGAAGGCAGAGGCTTTAACCTACTGAGCCACCCAGGCACCCCGGTAGTTTTATTTTTTAAAACCTACTTTTAACCTTTTGAGGAACCTCCATGCCGTTTTCCACAGTGACTCTTCCACCAGCAGCCCATTGGGTTTTCTTTCCTTTACATTTTTGCCAGCATTTGCTCTCTTCTCTGTCTGGTAATAACCATTTTAACAGGTGTGAGGTGATATTTCATGGTGGTTTTGATTTGCATTTCCCTGATGGCTAGTCATGTTGAGCACCTTTTCATGTATTTATGAGCTATTTTAAATGTCTTCTTTGGAAAAAAAAAAATGCCTATTCAAGTGCTCTGCCCACTTTGTAATTAGATTTTTTTGCTTTTGAGTTATAGAAGTTCTTTATACATTTTGAATATTAACCCCTTATCATATACATGATCTGCTGATATTTTCTCCTGTTCCATATGTTGCTTGTTCACTTTATTGTCTCTTTTACTATGCAGAAGATTTTCAGTCTGATGTAGTCCCACTTATTCTTTTTTGTTCTTTTTTTTGCTTTCATTGCTAGTGCTTTTGGTGTCATATACAAAAAAAATCATTGCCAAGACTGATGTCAGGAGCTTATCATTTACATTTTCTTCTAGAAGTTTATGGTTTCCAGTTTTATTTATTTTTTAAAATATATTATTTATATATTTGACAGAGAACACAAGCAGGCAGAGAGGCAGTCAGAGAGAGAAGGAAGCAGGCTCCCTGCAGAGCAGAGAGCCCAATGCAGGGCTTGATCCCAGGACCCTGGGATCATGACCTGAGCAAGGCAGAGGCTTTAACCCACTGAGCCACCCGGGCACCCCTGGTTTCCAGTTTTAAATTAAGTCCTTAATCCTTTTTGAGTTAACATTTGTGAGTGCTGTAAGACAGAGGTCCATTTAAATTCTTTTGCATATGGATATCCAATTTTCCCAACATCATTTATTAAAGAGAGACTGTCCTTTCTCCACTGAGTACTCTTGATTCTCTTATCAAATATTAATTGATCATATATGCAGGGGTTTATTTCTGGGCTCTTGATTCTGTTCCATTGTCTCTCTGCTTGTTTTTATGCAAGTACTATGCTGTGTTGATTACTATAGTTTTGTTAACATAGTTTGGAATCAGGAAGTGTGATACCTCTAGCCTTGTTCTTTCTTTCTTTTTTTTTTTTTTTTTAAGATTTTATTTATTTATTTGAGAGAGAGGCAGTGAGAGAGCATGAGCGAGGAGAAGGTCAGAGGGAGAAGCAGACTCCCCATGGAGCTGGGGGCCTGATGCGGGACTCGATCCCGGGTCTCCGGGATCATGACCTGAGCCGAAGGCAGTCGTCCAACCAACTGAGCCACCCAGGCGTCCCTAGCCTTGTTCTTTCTTAAGAATGCTCTGGTTATACATGGTCTTTTGTGATTCCACATAGATTTGAGGATTGCTCTTTCTATTTCTGTAAAGAAATTCCATTAGAATTTTGATAAGGATTTTTGAATCTGTAGATGGCTTTGAAAAGTATGGACATTTTAATAATACTAACTCTTCTGATTGATGAACATGGAACACTTTTCCATTTATGTGCCTTCAGTGTGTTTCAGAAATGTCTTATAGTTTAAATTGTCTAGATTCTTCCTTCCTTGATTTATTATTCACAAGTATTCAGTAGTTTTTGATGCTATTGTAAAAGGGATGGTTGGGTTTTTTTGTTTGTTTGTTTCTTTCTTTCTTTTTCAGATACTTTATTGCTAATGTAAAAAAATGCCGCTGGGGTGCCTGGGTGCCTCAGTCAGTTGAGCATCCAACTCTTGGTTTTGGCTCAGGTCATGACCTCAGGGTTGTGGGTTGAGCCTGGTCCAGCTCTGTGCTCAGCAGGGAGTCTGCTGGAGACTTTCTCCCTTTTCTGTTCATTCTGCCTCTCCCCCTATTTGTGCTCTCTCTCTCCCTCTCAAATAAATAAATCTTTTAAAAAATGCAATTGATTTCTGTATATTGATTTTGTATCCTGAAACTTTACTAAGTTAATTTATTAGTTCTAATGGTTTTTTGCTATAGTTCTTTCAGGATTTTGTGTATATATATATATATATATATATATATATATATATATAGAATATCATCAGCTAAGTGACACAATGTTACTGCTTCCTTTCTTATTTGGGTGCCTTTTTTTCTTCTTCTGCCTAATTGCTCTGGTCAGGACTTCTAGTACCATGTTGAAAAGGACTCGTGAGAGTGAGAGTGTCTTGTTTCTGATCCTTAGAGAGAAAACTTCTGACCTTTCACCAGCAAGTATGGTTAGCTATGGCTTTGTGATATATGGCACTTATTAAATTGTAGTACATTCCTTCTATTCCCAATTTGTTGAGTGTTTTTATCATAAATGCATGTTGAATTTTGTCAAGTGCTTTTTCTGCAACCGTTAAGATGTCATATGGTTTTTGTCTTTCATTCTATTAATGTGGTACATCACGGTTATTGATTTCCATATGTGGAACCATCTTTGCCTCCTCGGAATAAATCCATTTGATTATGGTGTATGATCCTTTTAAAGTACTGTTGAGCTCAGTTTGCTAGTATTTTCTTGAGGCTTTTTGCCTCTATATTCATCTGGGAAGTTGGCCTGTAATTTCTTTTTCTTACCATGGTCCTTGTCTGGCTGGCCTCGTAAAATGAGGTTGAAAGTGTTCCTATATCTTCAATTTTTTTGGAAGAGTTTGGGTATTAATTCTTCATTTAATGTGTGGTATAATTCACCCATGAAGCCATCTGGTCCTGGGGGTTTCTTTTGTGGGGGGATGTTGGTTACTGAGTCAATCTCCTTATTTGTTATTGGTCTATTCTGATTTTCTATTTTTTAATGATTCAGCGTTGGTAGCTGTAGGTGTCTGTGAAGTGGGAAGAGCCAGTTGCAGATACAAATGTAGTTGGTAGGAACCAGGGCAAGCAGCAAAGGCTGGAGCCAACTGTGGGGACACTGGTAGCTAGGGGGTGCTGGCTGTCAGCGTGTATTTCCATGGCTGCTGGGTCTTGCCACAGATGCATGGCAAAGGAGGACCGTGCTGGGAGTCAGGTTGGAGTCATGCAGGTATACAGCTGGAAGAGCTGGCTAGCAGCAGGTGAGCCTCGTTGTACAGGTCAATGGCAGGAGACAGCACCGATCTGCAACCACAAGAAGCTGTGGGGGCCCTGGCTGTGGGCATGCACTCCTGTGGCTCCACAGTCTCTCCAGCAGGTTTGTGGAAGTGGAGGCCAGTGATGTGTCAAAGCAAGAATGTTCAGGTGCACAGCAGGGCTGGGTTGGCTATAGGTGAGCCCAGTAGTGTCAGCCAGTAATAGGAGAAAGAACTGAATCAGGACCCATCAACTGCTATGAGGGTCTTGGCTGCCAGCATGCACTTCCTTGGCCACAGTGTCTTGCCATGTGCTCGTACACCTCGGCGGTGGGCAGTGACAGGCATTTGGCCACTAGCATGCAGTGTACACCTGGAGGGACTAACCTCAAGGGCACACACATTGGTGGGAGACAGCTGTGGGGGTCTTGGCTGACATTGTGCATTTGTTAGCTGTAGAGGCCTACACTACAGCAGGCACAGGGTAGGGGGTAGTGTAGGGGTGGGGAGAATGTTTAGGGAGCTAGGAGAGACTCAGGTATCTGGCATCTGGGAATGGGTGGAAAACTGGTAAAATCTGCAGGAGTTCTATGGCAGCTGTCTGGTCATTGGTTTCTTCTGTGGTGAGCCTACTAGAATACCCTGTAATACTGGTTGCTAGGAACCAAGGTTGATCCCACTGAGAGCCTGATGTTGGTAGTTCCTGTTTTTATTCCTTGTTCCTAGAAATCTCTATACATCTAAGCTTTGCCTGTCTCTGCATGGGGTGAAACCAAAACAGGTCCTTCATGGGCAGTAGGGGGCAGGTGCCTTGAAAGGATCGGGAAGTTGTTTGCTCCGCTCTCCCTTTCTCAATGAAGGGAACTACTTCTAGCTTGGGAGTTCCCAGTGGGCACTAAGTAATGCCCACTTGGAAAATGGAATGATGCAGGAAAAGGAAGCTGTTTTCCTTCTCTTTTTGTGTAGTAATTCTCGAGCTTCTTGTTCCACTGTGTTGCTAGAGTTTTTAAGTGAACTCCACATCTCTCCCAGAGCTGTTTTTGGTCATAGATAACTATTTAACTGTTGATCATTATAGGGGGACAGAGGCTAGGGTCTCCTACGCTGCCATTTTAGTCTGGCACATTGTTCTTAATGCTTTTCCTTTGGAATAACTTTATGTACTCATAGCTTTTTATAGATTAAAATTATTCCAATAAAGTATAATTATCATTCTTTGAATGTTCAAATTATCATGATTGGGCCAGAGAGATGTTAGTTGTTCTTATGCCTGTTCACTAGTACTCCAGAATTTTGATTCTGGTAATAAGATGTTCTTTGCAGGGGCGCCTGGGTGGCTCAGTGGGTTAAAGCCTCTGCCTTCGGCTTGGGTCATGATCCTGGGGTCCTGGGATCGAGCCCCGCATCAGGCTCTCTGCTCAGCAGGGAGCCTGCTTCCCTCCTCTCTCTGCCTGCCTCTATGCCTACTTGTGATCTTTGTCTGTCAAATAAATAAAATCTTAAAAAAAAAAAAAAGGATGTTTTTTTAACCATTTAAAAGTTCTCTGTATGGAGATAAGAAATCAAAAAACTTTACAAGGAATACTGGCTCCCTGTAGGACTGAATAGTATTAGAGACTAAAATTTGAGTGTTAGGGATATATGTGAGACTGTTCTAGTCAAACACGGGTGGAACACTAGACAGCACAACTGCAAAGGCAATTCAGTGACAAAACTAGAAACAAAGTATTTCCCACGTGAGAAATACTATGTAGCTGTTAAAAACAATAAGGTAAAAGACTCTTTGTGAAGCGCATATTCTTGGGAACTAAATAGACCTTCCTTCCCCTGCATTTCCAACCGCAGCCTATTTTCTTCTCCCACGCCAAATAGTTCCTGGGATCAAAAGCAGCTGGGTGAGGTGTTCGTCTTTATTGGGAGTGATGACTCATGTGAAGAGCTCAGAACTCCCTGGTGAATACCGATATTAGTGTGCTAAAAAAGAACTACTATTTCAGTAGACTTTTTATCCCCCCATCTCGGAGGCTAGAAAAACCCAGGGGAAATGGGGAAAAGAGAAACTTCTCTCGAGTATCCTAGCAAGGAACTGCTAGCCTGCCTGGGCACTACCACAGGCTAAACATTTACTTCTTCATCTTTCACCTCCTCGACCCTTTCTCCTCATTAATATATCTAGATAAGCAGACCTGAAGCTCAATGATAAAATAAAGAGAAAGGATAGTCATTCTAGCTCCCAGGGGGAGAAAGGCCAGGCAGCACAAGGAGTTTTTAATAATGATTAAACTAAAATTCTGGAAAGGACAGATAAAAATCTGAATGTAAAAAAATGGAAAAACAATAAAAGTACCTAAACGGATTCAAGTACAACACTTAAAAATAATTTTTAAATGAAAAAGTTCAGCAGGGCGCCTGGATGACTCAGTCAGTTAAGCAACTGCCTGGAGTCCCAGAATCAAGCCCTGCATTGGACTCCCTGCTCAGTGGGGGGTCTGCTTCTTGACCCTCCCCCTCTCGTGTTCTCTCCCTCTCTCTCTCTCTCAAATAAATAAAATAAAATCTTAAAAAAAAAAAGTTCAGCCAACCAAGGGCACCAGGGTGGCTCAGTCAATTGAACTTTGGACTCTTGATTTCGGCTCAGGTCATGAACTCAGGGTGGTGGAATTGAGCCCCATGTTGGGCCCCGTGCTCAGTGTGAAGTCTGCTTGTTCTTTCCCTCTGCACCTCCCCCCACTTGCCTGCTCTCCCTTTCGATCCCTCTCAAATAAATACTTAAAAAAAAAGAAGTGCAGCAGACCATTTCCATAAAGGTGCTGAAGCAACTGGACATCTATAGACAAAAGAAAAAAAAAGATTCTTAATATAAGTCTCATACACTATATACAAACTAACACAAAAATGAGTAACAGACTTAAATATGGAACTTTTAGAAAGAAACAAAGGAGAAAGTCTTCAAGATCTAGGTCTAGGGACACCTGGGTGGCTCAGTTGGTTGAGCGGCTGCCTTCGGCTCAGGTCATGATCCCAGCGTCCTGGGATCGAGTCCCACATCGGGCTCCTTGCTCCGCAGGGAGCCTGCTTCTCCGTCTGCCTCTGCCTGCCACTCTGTCTGCCTGTGCTCACGCTCTCTCTCTCCCTCTCTCTCTGACAAATAAATAAATTAAAAAAAAAAAAAAGATCTAGGTCTAATCAAGGAGTTCTTAAACTTGACAATGAAAACATGACCTATGAAAGGAAAAAGTTGATAAATGTGTCACGTCAAACTTAAAAACTTATTCTGCATAAGATTCTGTAAAGAGGATGAAAAGAGAAGCTACAGTGTGGGATCCTGCACACCATACATATGACAAGGGGCTTGCTATGGTCTGAATGTTTGTGGCCTCTCAAAATTCGTATGTTAAAACCCTAACCCCCAGAAGATGGCATTAGTAGGTGGGAGCATTGGGAGGTAATAAAGTCATGAACTTTCCATCTTCATGATTGGGATGAGTTCCTTTTTTTTTTTTTTTTTTAAGATTTTATTTATTTATTTGACAGACAGAGATTACAAGTAGGCAAGAAAGGCAGGCAGGAAGAGAGAGGAGGAAGTAGGCTCTCCGCGGAGCAGAGAGCTCGATGTGGGGCTCAATCCCAGGATCCTGGGATCATGACCTGAGCCGAAGGCAGAGGCTTTAACCCACTGAGCCACCCAGGTGCCCCTTGGGATGAGTTCCTTATAAAAAGGCTCCATGTCTCCCCCCACTACATGCTTCCCCCCCCCCCATGAGAATACAATGAGAAATCTGCAACACAAAAGGGGGCCTTCATCCAAATATGCTGGCATCCTGATCTCAGACTTCCAGCTTCCAGGACTGTGAGAGATAAGCTAAATTTCTCTTATTTTTAAGATACCCAGTCTGTGGTACTTTGTTATTGCAGTCTGAATAGACTGAGACAGCACTCATACCTAGAATATATAAAGAGTTCTCAAAACTCAATAGTAGAAAACCAAAAAATCTCAATAGGAAGCAGAAAAAGATCTGAAGAAACATTTCACTGAAGAGGATATACATATGAAAAATAAACACTCAAAGAGATGTTCAGCTGCATTAGCTCTCAGGAAAATGCAAATTAAAACCAAAATATGCTATCACTATACATCTTCTGGAATGACTAAAATAAAAAATAGTGATAAACCAACTGCTGGTGAGAATGCAGAAAAACTTGATCAATTATTCATACATCACTGGTTGGAATAAAAAATGGAATCAGTCACTCTGGAAAACAATTTGGAGTTTTCTTTAAAAACTGAACATACAACTACTCTACAACCTAACAGTGAGTGATTGGATTATATGACTTGAAATATAGAATGAAAAGGAAAATAGAAGGAGCAGAGGGCAGAGGGAAGAAAAGTATATGGGAGAATAAAGGTACTCTATGGACTTCATTTTATTGGGGTAAAGGAGACTCCTCCATGGGTGATATAGTGCATCTTACTGGATAAAATAATGGGTATATAAAACACTAGCAAGATAAAGGCCAAATTATACAATGATAAAGGGTACAATTTTATATAAATATATTACACATAGAGCACAAATAATATGCAAGGAGAGATAAATATAAATATAAATATAACACATACACAGTTTTTAGATTTGGACACACCTACTGAATAAAAATAAGTAAATGCACAATTAAGCTATTTTAAAAGGCCTATATGGTAAAATAACATGTTAACTATACCTATACAATCAGGCCAAAACTAATAAAACTGGCCTTATTTTGTGATAAACAATAATTTTTATTTTAAGATTGTTTTGATCACAAGATGAACAATTACAGGGAAAAATTTTGTTTCAAAGGAAAACCAGTCATTATTTATAGCACATTTTTCTTATTTATCTGCTTTGGGGGGGGTGTCTCTGCTTTTCATTGTCTTTGAATATTTTATACCCTCCAATTTGTAAATGACTTCTAGCAACTGAAATATACCATAGACCTGCCATTTTCACTCTTCCCTCTCTCTTCCTTCCATCAGTAGAAAAAACACAGTTTTTCAAGTCTGAACAAATGCAAAAGTTTGAAATAATATCATGCATCTTTTCCAACCACAAGAAAAAAATCTGGAAAGACACATGGAGATTAAATAACATGTCATGTCACCAGATAATAAATGGGTCAATCAAGAAATCAATGAAGAAATAAAAAAAATACATGGAGACAAATAAAAATGAAGACACAATGCTCCAAAATCTTTGAGATGCTGCAAAGCCATTCTAAGAGGGAAGATTATAACTATACAAGCCAACCTCAAGAAGCCAGAAAAATCTCCAATAAATAACCTAACCAATAAATACACCTAGAGGAGCTATTAAAAGAACAAACAAACAAAGCCCAAAACCAGTAGAAGGAAGAAAATAAAGACTACAGCAGAAATAAATGAACTAGAAAAAACAATAGAACAGATCAATGAAACCAGGAGCTGATTATTTGAAAAGATCAACAAAATTGGTAAACCTTTAAGTCGACTCATCCAAACAAAAAACAAAAACACAAAACAAAAACACAAAACAAAAGAAAGAAGGAAAAGAAAAGAGAGGACTCAACTAAATAAAATCAGAAATAAAAGAAGAGAAATAATTGACAACACCATAGAAATATAAAGGGAAAATTATATGCCAACAAATTGGACAACCTAGAAAAAAATGGATAAATTCCTAGAAACATATAGTCTCCCCAAACTGGGAAGAAATAGGAAGAAATAGAAATCAGGAAGAAATAGAAAATTTGAACAGACCAAGTAATAACAATGAATTAGAATCAGTGATTAAAAAATAAATAATCCAAAAACAAAAATTTAGGACCAGTTAGCTTCACAGGTGAATTCTACCAAAAATTTAAAGAAGAGTTAATACCTATGATTCTCCAACTACTCCAAAAAATAGAAGAGGAAGGAAAGGTTCCAAATTCATTCTATGAGGCCAGCATTACCCTGATACCAAAACCAGATAAAGATACCACAAAAAAAGAAAACTATGGGCCTCTGATGAAGGCAGATGCACAAATCACCAACAAATATTACCAAACCAGATCCAAAAATATATTTAAAGGGTCATTCACCATGATCAAGTGGCATTTATTCCTGGGATGCAAGGTGGTTCAATATTCACAGATCAATCAATGTGATACATCACATCAACAAGAGAAAAGATAAAAATCATATGATCATTTCAATTGATACAGAAAAAGCATTTGACAAAGTATAACAGCCACTGATGATAAAAACCCTTAATAAAGTAGGTTTAGAGGAAACATATCTTCATGTAATAAAAGCTGTATTAAAACAACTCACAGCCCACATTATACTCAATGGTGAAAAAATGAGTGAAATGGTGAAAAAATGAAAAAATTACCTCAAATATCAGAAATATGGAACAAGACAAAGATGTCCACTCTCACCACTTTGATTCAACATGGTAGTGGAAGTCTTAGCCAAAGCAATTAGATAAGAAAAATAAATAAAAGGCATCCAAGTTGGTAAGGAAGAAGTGAAACTGTCACTATTAGCAGATGACATGATACTATATATAGAAAACACTAAAGACTCCACCAAAAAACTACTCAAACTTATATAAATTCAGTAAAGTTGCAGGATACAAAAATCAATGTACAGAAACCTTTTGCATTTCTATATATTAATAATGAAGTAGTAGAAAGAGAAATTAAGAAAACAATCCCATTTTAAATTACACCAAAAAGAATAAAATATCTAGGAATGAACTTAGCCAAAGAGGTAAAAGACCTGAAGAGTAAAAGACTCTGAAAACTATAAAACACTGATGAAAGAAATTGAAGATGACACAAATGGAATGTTTATGCTCATAAACTGGAAAAAAATTCTTAAAATGTCCATACTATCCAAAACAATCTACAGATTTAATGCAATCCCTATTGAAATACCAATAACATTTTTCATAGAACTAGATAAATAATACCAAAATTTGTATGGAGTCACAAAATAACTTTGAATAGCCAAAGCAAAGTTGAGAACAAACAAAGCTGGAGGTATCACAATCCCAGATTTTAAACTATACTACAAAACTATAGTAATCAAAAAAGTAAGCTACTGACACAAAAATAGACACATCGATTAATAAAACAGAATAAAGAGCCCAGAAATGAACTCACACTCATATGGTCAATTAATCTACAATAAAGGAGACAAGAATATACAACAGGAAAAAAGAGAATATCTCTAATAAATGGTTTTGGAAAAATCACACAGCTTCCTATAAAAAACGAAACTGGACCACATTCTTATACCATAAATAAAAACAAACTCAAAATGGATTAAGGACTTAAATGTAACATCTGAAACCACTAAACCTCTAAAAGAAAACATAGGCTGGGGCATCTGAGTAGCTCAGTCAGTTAAGTATCTACCTTCCAATCAGGTAGTAATCCCAGGGTCCTGGGATGGAGCCTCCCATCGGGCTCCCTATTCAGCAGGGAGTCTGCTTCTCCCTCTTCCTCTGACCCTCCCTCTTGCTGCTGCTCTCTCTCTCTCTCTCTCTCTCTCTCTCTCAAATGAATAAATAAAAAAACTTAAAAAAGAAAACATAGGCTTCCTTGAACATCAGTGTTAGCAATATTTTTTTGGATCTGTCTCCTTAGGCAAGGTCACAAAAGCAAAAATAAACAATTGGAACTATATCAAACTAAACAGCTTTGCACAGCAAAGTAAACCATTAACAAATGAAAAGGCAACCTACTGAATGCAAGAAGATATTTCCAAATAATATATCTGATAAGAGGCTAATATCTAAAATACATGAAGAATTCAAACAACTCAACATCAAAAACACAAACAAGCCAGTTTAAAAAAATGGGCAGACGACCTGAAAAGACATTTTGCTGAAGAAGACATACAGGTGGCCAACAGACACATGAACAGATGCTAAACATCATGAATCATCAGGAAAGTGAAAATCAAAACCACAACGAAATATCACCTCACACAAGTCAGAATGGCTAGTATCAAAAAGCCAAAAAATAACATGTTAGTAAGGATGTAGAGAAAGGAAATCCTCAAGTACTGTTGGTGGGAACGTAAATTGGTGCAGACACTATGGAACACAGTATAGAGATTCCTCAAAAACTCAAAAATAGATAATATCATATGATCCAGCAATGGGTATTTATATAAAGAAAACAAAAACACTAATTCTAAAAGATATATGCATCCCTGTGTTCATTGCTATTTACAATGACCAAGATAGGGAAGTGACATAAGTGTCCATAAATAGATGAATCACTAAAGAAGATGTGGTGTGTGTGTATATATAATATACACACATATAGTGTATGTATGTGGTATACACACACACAGATATATATATATATACACAGGAAATAGAATATTACTCATCCTTAAAAAGCAATGAAATCTTGCCATTTGCAACAACATGAATGTACCTAGAGTGCATTATGATAAGTGAAATAACACAGATAAAAGCAAATATCATATGATTTCATTTATATGTGGAATCTAAAAAATAAAAAACAAAACAGAAACAGACCCCAAAACAAAGAACAAACTGGTAGTTGCCAGACAGGAGATGGGTGGAGGGATGGGTGAAATAGGTGAGGCAGATTAACAGGTACAAACTGACAGTCATAAAATAAATAAGTCACAGGACCGTAAATCACAGCATAGGGAATATGATCAATAGTACTGTAATAACCTCGTACGGTGACAAATGGTAAGTATAGTCATCATAGTGATCATTTCATCATGTAAATACATATCAAAGCACTATGTTATATACTTGAAACTAATGTAATTTTGTATGCCAGCCATACTTCAATTTAACGAATAAACAAAATAAAAAGTAAAGAAACTGAAAAACATACAAATAAATGGAAAGATATTCCGTGTTCATGGATTGAAAGAATTAGAATTAATAATTATTGTTGAATGTCCAGACTACCTAAAGCGACCTATATACTCAATACAAGTTCCTATCAGAATTCCAGTGGGACTAAAGCCCCCCAAATAGCCAAAGGAATCTTGAGAAGAACAAAGCTGGAGTAATCATACTTCCTGATTTCTAACTATTTTACAAAGGTGTGGCAATCAAAACAGTATGATAAGTGGAATAAAAACACGCAGAGAACAGTAGAAGAGTATAGAGAGTCCATTCATATATGGTCAACTAATCTTTGACAAGGACACCAAGAAAACAAAATGAGGAAAGGATGGTCTTTAAATAAATGGTGCTGCGAAGACTGTATATCCGCATACCAAAGAGTGAAACTGGACTCTTATACCATACACAAAAAACAACTCAAAATAGATTAAAGACCTAAACCATAAAAATTTTAGAAGAAAACATAAGGGGAAAATCATAACATTGGTCTTGCCAATGAATTTTTTAGATATGACCCCAAAAGCCCATGCAGGAAAAGCAAAAATAAACAAATGAGAGTACATTAAACTAAAAAACTTCTGCAAATAAAAAGAAACAAAATGAAAAAGGAACCTATAGAATATGAGAAAATACTTAAAAACCATATATCAGATAAGGGATTAATAACAAAAATATATAAGGAATTTGTACAATTCAACAGTAAAAAAGAATACAATTTTAAAATGGTCAGAAGACTTGAACAGACATTTTTCCAAATAAGAAGCAAATGGCCAATAAGTACTTGAAAAGGTCTTGTCACTGATCATCAGGGAAATGCAAATCAAAACCACAAGGAGATATCACCCACACCTGTTAGGATGCACATTACCAAAAAATCAGAAAATAACAAGCGTTGGTGAGAATGTGGAGGAAAGGAACCCCTGGCACACTGTTGGTGGGAATGCAAATTGGGATAACCATTAAGGAAAATAATATGGACATACCTCTAAAAATAAACAATTGAGCTACCATATGATACAGAAATCTACTTCTGGATATTTATCCAAATGAATTGAAATCAGGATTTTGAAGACATACTTGCACTCCCACATTCATTGCCACATTATTCATAATGGGCAAGATATGGAAACAACCTAAATGTTCACTGATGGATGAACAGGTGAAGAAAGTATTTTATATGCATACAATGGAATATTATTCAGACTCTAAAAAGAAAGAGCTTCTGCCATCTGTGACAATGTGATCCCAGGCTTGATCCCAGGACCCTGAGGTCATGACCTGAGCAGAAATCAAGAGCTGGAGGCTCTAGCACCTGCCACCCAGCCACCCCCCCCCACCACTTTTTTGAAGTAGGCTCCACACCCAGCATGGAGCCCAACACAGGGCTCAGTTTCACAACCCTGAGATCAAGACCTGAGTGGAGATCAAAACTCAGACACTTAACCAACTGTGCCATCCAGGTGCCCCTTATAGTATCTCCATCTTTTAAGTTTTTATTTAAATTCCAGTAATTTAGCATGCAGTGTAGTATTAGTTTCAGGTGTATACCGATTCAACACCTCCATATATCACCCAGCACTCATCACAAGTGCACTCCTTAATCCCCACCACCTATTTCACCCATCCCCCATCCACCTCTCCTCTGGTAACCATCAGTTTGTTCTCTAGATAAGAGTCTAGGGGCACCTGGGTGGCTCAGTGGGTTAAAGCCTCTGCCTTTGGCTCAGGTCATGATCTCAGGGTCCTGGAATTGAGCCCTGCATTGGGCTCTCTGCTCAGCGGGGAGCCTGCTTCCCACCCCCCCCCTCCTCTGCCTACTTGTGATCTCTCTCTGTCAAATAAAAAAAAAAATCTTAAAAAAAAAAAGAGTGTATTTCTTGGAAGATAGTCTTTTCAACAAATGGTAGAGGTTCGTATACCATCATGCTAATAAAATGGGATTCTTTAGATTTCCAGATTTCTTTAGGATATTGTTGGACTGTATATACATAGAAGAAGCTGATGTTGGCAGAGAAAAGACTGCTTATAAGCTTAGCAGTCAGTTGGTCAACACTCTGATCCCACAGTTTCTAGGCACGTGAGCAATATCTCAACAGCCACTGTCACTTCCAGGCTTAGACACCTTCTGGGCTTGGGAGACTTTTCCTCATCCACATTTTCCTAATAGGGAGTATCACAAATTTTAGATATTCTACTATAGCTTCCCATGGCCATTAACTCTAACCCCCACCCTCTTTTACTCTCTCCTCCTAAATTTGTTTTCTTTCATTTCCCTGATAAAATTCCTGATTACCTCTGGGAAATCAAACCCAAATCACAAGCACACACATCATTCCATTCATAAAAATGTTCCCTTCCAATTTTACTCCAGCTCCCTCCAATGAAGGGCTGAAGACCTCCCAAAGCAAGGAAAGAAAATAAGGAGCCATGCTAATTTTTTTTTCAATGTTAATCTTCCCTACCCTGCTACAAAGAACAAAGAAGTATGAGTTAATATATAAAGAAAAAGTATGAGTTCATGTTTTCCAGTTTTGTTGTTCAACCCTCTGAAGTAGGCAGGACAAGTATTATTATCCCATTTTTAAAAAGAGAATATTGAGTCTAGGGAGACTAAAAGACTTAACTTCATCAGAGATGAGAACCTTGGTACTAACCTAGAATCTTAAATTCTCTATCTCACCATCTTTCAAAAGTCTGTTCCTGGGTCACTATTACAATATCAAAAAAGTATTTTTGGATGACTAATTAATTGAGCATGTACTGTGACCTTTCTTTTTTTCCCAATGAAGATGAGAGGTATGGGGCACCTGGGTGGCTCAGTAGGTTAAGTCTCTGCCTTCGGCTCAGGTCATGATCTCAGGGTCCTGTGATAGAGCTCCGAATTGGGCTCTCTGCTGAGCAGGGAGCCTGCTTTTTCCTCTCTGCCTGCCTCTCTGCCTACTTGTGATCTCTGTCAAATAAATAAATAAAATCTTAAAAAAAAAAAAAAAGATGAGAGGTATCAAGCCACCAACAGATATTCATTCACCTCATCTCTCTTGGCAATGGTGGGAAAGACAGCCCAGTGCTCTAGAACCAGTTGCTCACAGCATGGAGCTAACTGGTGTAAACAAAGATCAAATTTTGACCTCCTTAGTACCATGTCTAGCCATATGTGAGAAATTGTTTTATTTTTTAATTTTTATTATTTTTTAAGATTTTATTTATTTATTTGACAGAGACCACAGGCAGGCAGAGAGAGAGGAAGGGAAGCAGGCTCCCTGCCGAGCAGAGAGCCTGATGTGGGGCTCTAAGCGGGGCTCAATCCCTGGACCCTGGGATCATGATCTGAGCCGAAGGCAGAGGCTTTAACCCACTGAGCCACCCAGGCACCCTGAGAAATTGTTTTAAATATTATCAGATTAACTTAAAGTCACTAATTTGATTTTTAGGGTCAGTAATGATCTCTGCTATTCTGCAGGTTAGAATGAAGAGTTCAGTGATGGAAATGTCACAATAGATTCATGCCAACTAATTCCCAGTGTAGAAACTCTGAGACCAAGATTTCAGTCCCTCAGGTAAAAGCATGCAGGATCTTCTTACAGCCCAGTCATCACCACTCTCAGAAACACTCCTGTTTCCTCTGAATCAACCCCTACTTACCCTATAATACCTCGACTCCAAACCAATCTTTTGCATAACTCAGTTCTACTCTGGTGACAGAACCATAATTGGAAGATGTGGTAAATCCAGACATAGAGCAGCTGCTTTTGACATTGGTAGTAGCATGGCTTGTGCTCAGCTCACTGCGCTAATTCTGGCACAGTAGAGGGGAATGGTGTCTAATTAGAGGGAGTAGTAATAACAGACCACGAGAAACAGGAGATCTATGTTGTAGCTCTGACATCACACAAGTCATTTAAAGGTCTGTGCCTTGGTAATAAGAAACTTGAACTAGGTATTTTCAGTGTTAGTTCCAACCCAAACTGTTGAAATTCTATAAAATCTAAGTTTAATAACACTCTTATGGGAAAAAATAGCTATAAAATCAGTATGAAAAGCTCTCTAATATTTTTTCTTTCTTTTTTTTTTTTTTAAAGAGAGAGATCACAAATAGGCAGAGCAGCAGGCAGAGAGAGAGAGAGAGAGAGAGGAAAGCAGGCTCCCTGCCGAGCAGAGAACCCAATGTGGGGCTTGATCTCAGGACCCTGAGATCATGACCCAAGCCAAAGGCAGACGCATAACCGACTGAGCCACCCAGGTGCCCCTCTAATATTTTTTTCATTCGGTGTCTACTCTGCTGGCTCTTTGTACATAACCCAAGCCAGAACCAAGATTTCCAGGTAGTCAACCCCAATTCTACTTGCCCCAAAATGTATGTATCAATGCATGGTTTTCTCCAGCCTGTTTATACTAATATTGTTCTCATATTCTGCCCCTTTTTCACCATTCCCCGACTGTGTTTAAAGTTTCACAATGAAAGGAAATTCCACCAAATCCAGGACTTGAAAGCTCCTCTTTAAGAATATAAAATCAGGAGCGCCTGGGTGGCTCAGTGGGTTAGAGCCTCTGCCTTCGGCTCGGGTCATGATCTCAGGGTCCTGGGATCGAGCCCTGCGTCGGGCTCTCTGCTAGGCGGGGGGCATGCTTCCCCCCCACCACCCGCCTGCCTCTCTGCCTACTTGTGATCTCTGTCTGTCAAATAAATAAATAAAATCTTTAAAAAAAAATTTAAAAAAAAGAATATAAAATCAGAGATAATAACATTAGGGCAAGGAGGAGGGCCTTGGAAGGAAATTTAAGCTTCATTAGCTTCACAGTAAACCACTTCTGTCTCTAACATTTATAAGAGCTTAAGTACAGTCCATTAGCTGTGAGAAAACAATGTTACTATGAGACACACACACACATACCCCCATGGATATAAAAATCCAGAAGATGGCGCCAGATATTTCTTTACTTTTTTTGGGGGGGGATACACCAAGTGTAGGACACAAACTCACAATCTTAAGATTAAGAATCATATACTCTACCGAATGAGCCAGCTGGCAACCTCCACCCCTACCCCGATTACTTTTCCCACCAAGTTTTACCACTTGATTTTCTGGTCTCCTTCTCTTTTCTCTCCTCCCTCTTCACCAAATCAAGCTTTTCTTCTCTTTATTGTGCTTCCTAGAAACTTGATGTGGTGGGAGGGAAGAGATTGCTGGCTCTCTTTTCTGGTTCTTGTGTTAAAGATAGGTGAAATTTTAGGAAAGGCAAACACTAGGCACTCAATAAATCAATGTCAAATTAATTCAATTTATAGGTCAACACAGAATCAAGATTCTTAAAGATATACTCAGGCTCCAGAAATGGGTTGAAACAAACAGCATGACATTTAGGAAAGATTAAAAGTTATGCCCTGAATTTAGGTTCAAAAAAATTAAATAATTGTACACAACAGAGGGAATACAATTAATGTTAGTCACAAGCTTTTATTTATTTATTTATTTGAGAGAGAGAGAGAGAGATCACAAGTAGGCATAGAGGCAGGCAGAGAGAGAAAGGAGGAAGCAGGCTCCCTGCTGAGCAGAGAGATCGATGTGGGGCTCAATCCCAGGACCCTGAGATCATGACCCGAGCTGAAGACAGAGGCTTAACCCACTGAGCCACCCAGGCGCCCCAAGCTTTATTTTTTTTTTTTAAGATTATATTTATTATACACAGAGAGAGAGAGAGAGAGGGAGGGATCACAAGCAGACAGAGCTGCAGGCAGAGGGAGAACCAGACTCCCTGCTGAGCAGAGAGCCTGATGTGGGATTCAATCATGGCCAAAGCCAAAAGGAGATGCCCAGCCAACTGAGCCACCCAGCCATCCCTAGTCAGAAGCTTTTTTTTTTTTGCCTTTAAAAAAAAAAAGATTATTTATTTACTTATTTGACAGAGAGAGAGAGAGAGAGAGATTACAAGTAGGTAGAGAGGAGGCAGAGAGAGAAAGGGAAGCGGGCTCCCTGCTGAGCAGAGAGCTCTAGGGGCTTGATCTCAGGACCCTGAGACCATGACCTGAGCCAAAGGCAGAGGCTTCACCCACTGAGACACCGAGGCATCCCCCTAGCCACAAGCTTTAATAAAAGCCACAAACCTCGCTCCTGAAAGAGGCAGTCTCCTTTGAAAAAAAAAAAGAAATCTGTGAAAAGGTCAACAAATATCAATATATCAATAAACACTGTAAGAAAAAATTCACCTACAAAAAATGAGCTATTGGCACAGGACAATGTATTGTGTATGTAGACAGCTATGGAATATGACACTTACTGAAACAAAGGATTAATGGGTTAGAGAGTTGGAGGCTAAATCAAAATGTGTAGATCTTGTGTTATCATTAAAACTCCCTGCAATAAAAAAAAAAAAGATAAATTATGTCTGCATTGACCATATCTGGTTTTGAAAGCAGAGCAGTTTTAATCTAAAAAGGGATTATAGGCAATGTGTTTGAAAGCAGGGTGGAGGCCAAGATTTTAGAGACAAGGGTAGGTTTACCTTCAAGCACTTCCCATAACTGCCAATAAACCAATATGTATAGAGTCTATTTAGAAAGATATATTGAAAAGCTGCATAAGTGCTGCCTTTGGAGAGACCTAAGGCACACAGAAATAGGAGAGAGTTGTATCTTCACTGTGTACTCTTTAGTGGGATCTGAATTTTGTCCCAAAGTTATGTGTTATCTAGTAAAAAAATTTTTTTTTAAGATTTTTATTTATTTATTTGACAGAGAGAGACACAGCAAGAGAGGGAACACAAGGAGGAGTGGGAGAGGGAGAAGCAGACTTTCTGATGAGAAGGGAGCCCCATGTGGGGCTTGATCCCATGACCCTGGGATCAAAACCTGAGCTGAAGGCAGACACTTAACGAGTGTGCCCCACTACTAAACTACAAGTGCCCCAT
>PISX010014381.1:0-53213 GCA_004024625.1 Mellivora capensis
GAGAAGGGAGTTGAGGGAAATTGGAAGGGGAGGTGAACCATGAGAGACTATGGACTCTGAAAAACAACCTGAGGGTTTTGGAGGGGTGGGGGGTGGGAGGTTAGGGGAGCCAGGTGGTGGGTATTATGGAGGGCACGTATTGCATGGAGCACTGGGTGTGGTGCAAAAACAATGAATACTGTTACGCTGAAAAGAAATTTTGAAAAAATAATAAAAAATTTTTAAAAAAGAAAAAAAATCTGAGCCCATCACCTGCTTTCCACTTACTGAGTCTTGCCAAAGTGACAGGACCCTCTGAGAGTGGCAGTGCCTGGGGACACAGATGGCACTGCTACAGAGGAGGAGTGATGACTGAGGAGGGCCCCAAGGGCTACAGAGCACACCTCATGGGAAGGGGGCATGTGGACAGAAGGACAGTGTGCAAGATTCCCGAGGAGTGCAGGCTCTGTGAGGTCCCGGGCTGGCAGGCAGCCCTGCCCTCAGCAGCTGCCCTATATCCTAGGCAAACTGGTGATAGCTGCTCAGAACTAAGAGAAGAGCAGAGGGGGCAGAAGTGGGACTTGCTTTGGGCACATGAGGTCAGATCCTAGCCCTGTACCTGCCAGGGCTCCAGGGAAAGCCACCTGTCCTCTCTTAGCCTCAGCTTCCTTCTGTGTAACTTAGGGAGTAATGCCTAGTGCGGGCATGTTGGGAGGTAAGGGAAAGTATAGATCAGCCCATAGTATATGCTGTTATCGGGGAGTGTTATTTTGGATGAACACCGGCGTTACACACCTTGGCCCGGCACAGATTTGCCCACTTCTGGTTCCTTCTGCCTGTTTGCTAGTGGCAGGAAGAGTCTACTTGCTGTTTTGGCCTCCTCTGGAGCCTGATCTCACCTGCAGCCACACACAGCCAGCTGAATTGTGGTGGCAGCTGTGCTTGCGGTGGCCCTAGCTGGGCTGGCAAAGGGGTTCACAGGAGACAATCCCAAGTGCTCCTTCCTGGCCAATCTCAGAACCCTGTGTCATGGAGGGACAGACCTCAGAGGGTATGACAGGCATCCTGGCACAATCAAATTCAAAGCAGCATTGTGAGATTTGGCTACTGTATGTGGGAGAAGACACGTCACTTAGAGACAACAAGTCAGCCCTGAGTGGGCCAGTTCCATCTGTCAGGGGCCAAGCTGGTGTCACGAGCAGGAGGGGTGAGTCAGGATGAGAGGCTGCAGTGTGGGGTGTGCTGGAGTAAAGCAGGTGCTGGCCATGGGGAGTGCTCCCCCAAACTGAAACTAGACAGTGGCATACGGAAATACAAACCCACTGATGCCAGCTGTTCCTGCTTTCCAAGAAAGCTAGTGATCTGGATTACTAGGGGAGATGTGCAGGCTTTACAATGCTAACTCTCAAAACCCACATCAACAGGCCAGTGTCAGGCCACGGGTCTAGAATCTATGTGCTTCAAAGCAGAGCATTTGCTGACACTGCCCTGATCAATGGAAGCTTCGGGGAGACGGGAAAAAGGAGGAATCAGGACAGCCAGTCCAGTTCTGCTAATATGAAGAATTTCACCTAGAGAGTAAATTGAGCTAGGGCAAATCAAGCTTCAGGAAGGGGAGTTAGCCCAGCTGGGACAGGAGGCAGTGGTGGAGGCTAATGACCTTGGGCTTGCTGCTGAAGACCTGCATGTTAGCCTGGTGAACTCCCAGAGGGCCAGGCCAACCAGCTGCCCCCTGGTTTTGCTTCAGAAGCCCAGAAGCTCCAGGGGAGTCGCAGCACCTTGTTTGGGGTCTAAGGCCTTCACCTGTCTCCACACTGATAGAGGAAGTGTTTGCTGAACCCCACGTGGGTTGGTTGTAGTCTATCAGGAGGAGGCAGGGGAAAATCATCTGTAGAGTTCCAGAACCACAGCAAAGACAGGAGCTCTCCTTCCCTGGGGGATTCTTCTCTGTAGGGTCACAGACTCAAAGGATATGCAGAACAAGAGGCAGGGGCTCTTAATGGGCTCTGAATGTCCGGAGTGGAGGTGAAAGGCCCCCCCAAGAACCTAAGCCTCCCCTGACACTCAAAGTGCACCCTTGGTGACATCGGGTGAGGATCTGGTCCAGGGGAATCACACATCTTGGTTTTGACATGTTTGCTTCCTCATAGGAATCCCTAAGAATTCCACTTTGGGGGTAACCTGCCATGGAAAACAGGTGCCCTCAGCCCTGCCTCACACAGTCTTTGGAATATTGTCTTTGCAGAAAACTATGAATTGATGGTTACTGGAACAGGCTTTAATAACGCAAAAAAGAAGGATGAAGTTATTTGTAAATTCGTCTTCAGCGAAAATAAGTTCTTCAGTAAGTAGCCCCATTGGTGGTGCCTCCAAGTGACAAATTCCCCACCTTAGGCTGCCTTCCCCTCAGCCAGCCAGGCCTTCAGAGCCCTTGCTGACCATGCACTGTGAACATTGTGAGGATAGATCCCTGTGGACAAGGGGAAGGAGGGATCTGACCGAGAAGTTGGGAAGTCATCAACCCCAAAACACAAGAGCCTCTTGGAGCAGGGCTTTCCCCCTACTGAGAATGGCTCTGGGTACGGGGTGTGCCCCAGAGCTGCTCTCCCCTCCCTTGGCTCAGCACTCACTTGCCTTGAGTGACAAGGACCCGAATCCATGGAGATTGCTGGTAGAAACAGAGGCAGCCCTAGGGCTCTGAGCATGGGCCAGGTGCACTGGTAGTTTCCCTGGAGGGTAGTTTCACCTGGGACAGAGAGAGGCTTCCAGCTGCCAGGCCTGGACCCTGGAATCCTGGCACAGGCACACACCACATGTGTGACCTTCACCAAATGAGGAATCTATTCTCACCCTCTCTTTTCTCTACCGTAAAATGAGGCCAGTATGGTAGCTGAGCTAATTAAGCCATGTTGCCTATGTAAACCAATGTTTGGGAAACACTCAGGCTCAGGTGTACCTCTGTAGGGTCGAGTGGCCTGAGGAAGTACACGGGTGGGCAGACAGATGTGCCCTCAGTGCTGAAGTGGGTGTGATTCTCCCCAGAGATCTGGGGGGCAGGAGGACTTTTTGTGTCCTCCTCGGCATCCTCCTTCGCCTTCCCAGTTAGACCCCTGATGCCATCATTTGACCTGATTATAGTATGTTCAGTGACATCTTCCTCCAGGGCCATCTGGTCAACCCAGAGCTACTCCCAGCCAACGCATCACTGCAGGATGAATGTTTCAGTCCCCTAAGGGAAATGGTGTCTCTAAAGGTCAGGACAGGTCCCCCATTCCTAAGCACCTGCCCCTTCCCCTCCATACTCTGTGCCTTCCATTGCCTCTTGCCTCAGCACTTGTCGCTCTCTGCATCTACATTTATTTTCTTCTTTGTTAGTTAGTTCTTAGCCTGTCTCCCTCCAGTCCCTCAGATGGAAGAACCTTGGGAGCTGGGGCTCAGGCTGCCTTTTCCATTCAGCCAGAACATTGCACAGGCCTGGTGCACAGTAGGGGCCCAGAGGAAGGCAGAAAGAGAAGCTAGTGTCTGCCACAGTGTTAGCTCTGCTTGCTGGGGGCCAGCTGAAAGGGAAAGATGGGTGGGTGGACATGCCATTGACAGTATTCTCTCATGATTTTCATTTAGGTAAAAAAGCCACCTCCGTGGAGGAAAACACCGTGATCTGCCCAGGAGTAAAGATAGATAATCCAGATCAGTAAGTGCCCAGGTCAGGGGCCACACATGTACAGTTTCCATCACTGTAAGTTATATAGAATGTGGCATGCCACCTGTGGGGAAAACATGTCTCTCCAAGAAGACTCAAGGCATTGTCAACACTTGTCCTTGTCGGCGGTCACACAAGAAGCTCAGGGATCTGCTGTGGCGGGGTCTCTGCTGAGGAGGGAGGATCCTGGAGATGATGACTCCAGGAATGGTATCTCAGCTCCAGGCAGCTGGTGAGAACTAAGCCAACATACTCTGTAAATGGAGAGGAATCCAATGTCACCAAGCCACTCTCCCTGGGAACTTAGCCCATGGCCACAAGGGCATCTGACCTCATGTAATACTCCTCATGCCTGGTCAGTCTTCACTGCAGAGGTTAAACTCAAGTGCTTATGATGAACCCCTCCCTTTCCCCATGCCCTGTGCTCACTGGTGACCCCACGGTGCAATGAGCAAATCAGTGCAAAGAAAGCCGCGGGCTGTGGTTCGAGCAGAGTGCAAGAACTGTGCCCACTCAGGCTGCTGATCACTTTCTGCCATTTCTCTGCTTTAGGGTGGTCTTCGTTGAAGTCAGCCTAAATAATGGCATCAACTTCATCAGCAGCGGTGCTAACATCACGAGCAAGAACTGCGTGAGCCCCAGGGTAAGACTTCAGCCTCCCTCCTGGGCTGTCCAGAGTGCCTACGCTGAAGGAGCATACACCCCGGGGGGGCAAGAGGCAAGGACAGGGTGCCAAGGGCCTGAGCAAGTGGCTCCTACAGACAGGCAGCAGGGACAGCTTCTCACAGCCAGCTTGGGGCCCTCAGCCTGTCATCAGCAAGCTGTCCCCACACTCAGGCTTCTCAGGTGCCCTGAGAGCGGGACCACAGGAGTCCCTGCAATGCAGCCACCTGTCCCGGCCTTGCAGAAACTCATGTCACTGGAGGCACATGAAAGGGGACAGCCAGAGCCCTGAGGAGACCCAAGAAATGGTGCTGAGCCTCTGACACCTGCCTCCCCCCGTGCCACCTCCCCTGGCCCAGCTGTGGTGGTGGGGAGCTCAGGGCTCCAACCTGCATTCCAGCCGGGCCGCTGAGAGAGACTGGGGGGCTGGGGTCTAGGAGCCAGAGTCCAGGACCTCTGGGACACTGGGACACTCCAAATCCAGGTCCCGGACACACGGCATCTGGAGGGTGGGGCCGGGTGTGTTCACACCGTATGGATGCAGCTGCTGGTACAGCTGAACCCACACATGCCCATCACTGGCCGGAGCCCCAGCCCACTTGGGAACACCCCCCCCCAGTCATTTGGCAGAGACCATCAGCCTCCCCTCTGCCTCTGCTGCTTTCTCGTGATCCTCAGCTGTCCCTCTCTGCTAGCGCTCTCTGACCCTACTCTCCTGCAATGAGAGGGGAAGCAACCAGGGCTGTGGGAAGGGCCTGGGGCTCAGCTCAAGGACAGGCACATAAGCAGAGAAGGTTCTGCTCCCAGGTTCCTCCTCCTCAGAGCTCCATGTCTCCTGGACACCTGGCATAGGACACCGTGACATGGGCAACAGAGAGCGTTAGGATGGAGAAGACAGCTGCCTGGGAGGAGGGACAATGGTGCCTAATTGCCACCACCCTAGTGTCCAGTCCCAGCCTGGGAGGGTTCCAGTAGTGCTGACAGTCCTCCGACTGTGTCTTCGCTTATGCCCGGACATACATTCCTGAATCAGCACACTGACTCACCTATGTGCCCATCAGAAGTCCCACCAACTGACAGCCCGCCCCCAGCAGACACATGTCAGAAAGACCTCAGGAGGAGCCACACCACCCTGGTATCCAACCCTGCCTCTTCCTTCAGCCTCTTTGTCTCCTGGACACAGACCCTCAGTCTTCTCCCTCCCCTGCTTCTGGGAAAGGAGACCACTTGGTTTAGGGCAGGGCTGTGCAGCGTGTCCACCGAGGGGTGTAGTGAGGACTGGCTTTGTCCCTCCATGGGGTTCCACTCCCTGGTCGGGGCTCTGGGAGAGAGCCTCTGAGCACGGCTAGTAGTGCACTCTGTGGCCCAGGGCTCTGCAGTGGCTCTCTGGATGCTGTCTGTGTCCTCCAGCCTTCAGTGCTCCCTGGGGTGGGGAAATCTGAGGTCCATTAGAACAGGTGGTTGGGGAGGTCTGGTGTGGGTACTAGAGTATGCTCCCCGTAAGAGGTCACTCATGCCCACCCCTGTCGCTGACATGTGTGCTTTCTGCAGAATGCGCCAGAACAGATTCCACTTCCCGTTCCAAATGTTCCTCTACTACCAGTCCAGCCTATCACATCATCACCACCTAGCAAATCATATCTTCCAGATATGAACCCTGTCATCTTGGCTGGGATCATCATAGGCCTGGTCTTAATCCCGTTTCTTATCTGGTGCATCTGGCGATATTGCTTCAGAAAGGTAAGTAACATCTCGAACATAGTCCCTCCCATTCCTGGGACCATGCCAACAGCATGAGGGACTCAGCCTCCCAGTCTCACCCCCAGATTCTGCCTGTGGCAGCTGCCCATCAGCAACCAGGGCCTCGCAGGAACAACCAGAGGCACGGCCTGTCTTCTACTCCTGGGCAGAGACTCACCCTGTGTCTAAGGGCCGCCGGCCTCACGTATGTCTCTGGAGGTGGCCTGTGAGCTGCCCTGGCCGCTGGGGAGAAGCCACCTTAGGGCCCAGATGCCAGGGAGGCCTCATAGCAGCAAGACCTCTGGAGACTCAGGCAGACTGAGCACCAGACAAGGCCTCTGGTGCTTCAGGAAGAGGGTGGGCCCTACAGGAGGCACTGAGAACCCCAAGGGAGGATCCTGCTGGCTGGGAGGGGTCCTGACCTCTGGGACAGCTGAGCCTCAGACACCAACAAGAATCTGCCCTCGTCCAAGAGGTCTGGCCTGCCTTCCTCCTTGCTGCTGGCCAGGGCATGCTGGGCCCCTTGCTGGCCACAGAGGGACAGGGATGGACCTGCCACCAGCCTTGCCCTAAGGAACTCACAGTCTGGTGTCTGGTCCGGATGGGTATCGGGGGGGGGGGGGTAAACTGTCACCTTCATGGGTGTGGCAAGCAGAGTCCTAGCAAAGGACAGACACTGGCCCTAGGGGAGGCAGGAGGGCAGACACACTGGCTGCTGGGTTTGCGAGGGCCCCGGCCAGAGCTGGTGAAGGAAGAGGGGACAGCAGACGTGGGAAAGGAGAGAACAAACCTGCAGGACACAAGCAGGTCCCATTGTGCTGGAGGGGGAGCTCCCTCTGCCACTCCCTCCTCTGCCATGGACCAGGCAGCCTAGTCCAGCTGTCTCCCCGTGCACCCTCCAGGGAGCTCCAATCCCCCTTGATAACCCAGGAGCCTGAGGCTCAGCGAGGTGCAGCTGGTTGACCAGAGACCCATGGGCACTGGCTTGTAGAGTGACACTCCAAAGTCCGTGTTCTGTCCAACTGCTACTTTATAGGGACCCCTCGAGTCTGCATGGTGGAGCCAGCTCCCTCCATGCCACTTCAGCCTGTGTTCATGTCTCTTTAAAATTCTAGAAAAAGGAGATACCAGCGGTGCATATAATAGAAAGGGTAAGTCATGATTTTGGTCCTGATGCGGTCTGCATCCTCAGTGCCCACACTGAACTTCACACACAAGGGCTCCTGCTGCCTGTGGGATATTTGCACCTCCTGCCACAGCACCTCCCAGCTCCCTGGGCTAAGAGAGCTGGCAGAATGAAGAGAGTAACCGAGGGACAGGGGAGGGCCTCAGAAGGACTTGGGACTCATAACCCATGTATGCAGCTCTGCTGCTCCAGGGCCTTTGGCCCCGAATTAGCAACTTGAGGTAGCCTGTTTCAGCAAGCACTGGGATCCCTATTAAAATATAGGGACTTTGGGTCAATTTCCAAAGGACTGTTTGAGAGAGTCGGGTGAACTTTGAGAATAGGAACCTTAGACTTCAAACATTGGTCCTCTGTCCAAACTCTGATGTATGTTGGGCTGCATATCGTTGATCTCCATCCCTGTCCCCTGGCAGGGCCAGGAGCTTGGCTAGGGTGGGACACTAGAGACCTGAGGGGCTGTGGAGGTTGGAAGGTGTCTTACCTGGCATCGAGCTGGGAGGCAGGCCCAGCCCAGGTGAGCACAGAGAGGCAGGGTCGGGGGAGCAGGCTTGGATATCCCAGGGTGGGGGCCCAAACCAGGTCCCAGAAGAAGGAGTTATATGGGGACACAGTGTCCTGAAGAGGGTACCGGAGCCTGACGGCTGGTAGGAACCAGGCCTCACTGCCTGTGGCTGTACCGGGACTGGGTGCAGTGCCACGTGCTGAGAAAGGATCTGCCAGGGTCAGGTGAGTGCGGCCCCATCCCCTGCCAGTGCTCCCACCCGGACAGCTCTCCTGTACACTGCACAACCCCACGACTGGGCTTCTCCCCCAAGGGCGGGTAAAGTCATTTCTGCAAACAAAAGGAGTTTGCTTATTTTCACATGGAGAGCACTGTCCTGGTGCAGGGTGCTCCTCATTTGTCCTTGAAAACTCTCTTGTACTTTTCTGAGTGGGCAGAGCTTGGACAGGTGCTAGAGGATGGATGTCATGGGTCCATACCGAGGAGCTGCCAGACCCAGGAGCAGACTCTGCTTTCTCTTCCTAGGAGCCAGCGAGGAAATGTATGGAGACATGCCCTACAATGGTCATCCCCTGTGGGTGCCAAGGAGGTGGAATAAGACGGATAGAGGTGAGAGGGGCATTAGGGAGGGTGCGGTGACCCTGCAGGTGGGGCTGAGGGAGAACGGGGGCAGCCACTTCATGCTCCACAGGCCTGGACCCAGAAACTATGGCTGGGGTGAAAATGAACTTTACCGAAACTGACATTGATCCCTTGGCACTAGAGAAAAGACAGACGGCACCCTGATCCCCAGCCCAGGAGAGAACAGAAAGGGAGGGCTCCTGCCACCACTACCACGCGGGGCCCAGCACTAGGGTCTCCCCTTCGGCATGGGCCCAGGTTTGCAGAAGCTGGTAGCTGGCTACAGCCTGCCAGTCCCAGGCTCGCTCGGAGCTGCTCAGCAGCTCCAGCAATGGCTTGGGGTTCAGCAGCCAGCAGGGGGATGACGAAACCCAAGTGTAGTCGTAAGCAGGCTCCCACAGGTCAGATGTTATGTTAGTCACCATATGGTACATCATTAGTTTTTGATGTAGTGTTCCATGATTCATTGTTTACATATAACCCCCAGTGTCCCTTGCAATACGTGCTCTCCTTAATACCCACCACCAGGCTCACCCATCCCTCCACATCCCTCCCCTCTAAAACCCTCAGTTTGTTTCTCAGAGTCCACAGTCTCCCCCTCCGATTCCCCCCTGCTTCACTTCTCCTTTCATTCTCCTAATGTCCTCCATGTAATTCCTTATGCTCCACAAATAAGTGAAACCATATGATAATTGACTCTCTCTGCTTGACTTATTTCACTCAGCATAATCTCCTCCAGTCCTGTCCATGTTGACACAAAAGTTTGAGTATTCATCCTTTCTGATGGAGGCATAATTTTCCATTGTATATATGGGCCACATCTTCTTTATCCATTCGTCTGTTGAAGGGCATCCCAGCTCTTTCCACAGTTTGGTGACTGTGGCCATTGCTGCTATGAACATTGAGATACATATAGCCCTTCTTTTCACTACTTCTGCATCTTCATGGTAAATAAGGAAATTTTTTACAGGAGAATTCTGAGCAAGGTTTGTTCACTATTAAAAGTAACCAGAAATGCCAGTGGCTTCTGTGAGCCTTCATGCATCTGTTCAGCAGGGTGAGGGACTGACCTAACTCCATTGTCCTGGGGACCCAGTGACATGGAGGGACCAGGGCCTCATGGAGGAGAAGGCCTGCAGGAAATGTTCTCACCCCAGGACATGCTAGGCCCCCACCCAGTGAGGGAGCCCCCAACCCTGCAGGGGGCTGTGAGGACAGGGATGGGGAGGCCCCAGACAACCCAGCATGAGGAAGACATGTTTCAGATTCCAGAGACCCCAAACACAAAAGGCCACCAGGTCCCTGCCCCAGGTAGACGCTGCAGGGCTCCCTCAGTGTGTTCCTGGGGATAGAGCCCTCTGGGACCATCTCAAGCCAAAGAGGACTGTACCCTCTGGAGGTGACCGCCATGCCTACAGCTTCCTCATGGCCACATCTGCTTCTCAGGGCAAACTGGATACCCTGTGTGACTTTGTTCAAAGCTGCAACCAAGTGCCATTGATATGGTGTCAGCCTAAGAGAAAGGTAAGCAGGGGCACAGGGATGCTCCCCATGGGCCAGCAGGCCTTTGCTGTTTTCCCTTGACCATTGCACTCAGGGACTGTGGATCAGAGATTGTGTCCAGACACCTGCCAGGGAGGATGCCAAGACATGGAGAGGTGGTGTTCATGAGCCTCACGGGCCAATTTAGGTCTGGCACCTGCATTTCCATGCATATCCTCTCCAGAATAACAGGAAAGTTCTAATGACCCAGCACCTCCAAACTTAAGTCAAAGAAGCTGTAAAGGGAGACCTGGCCCCTGACCATCATCCCTCCCCACTGAGCTCCCTGCTGGAGGTCGGCTGGCTTCCCCCATCCACTGAGACTCTCCTATGTGGCTGACTCTCATGCCAGGACTGGTGGAGGGCATGGTGATACCACCATGTTGTTGGCCAACAGCTTTTACCAGGTAGTAGAGTCCCTCCTTGTGTCATTGCCTGTGACGACAGGAAGAAGCCAGCTTGTTACAGGTGTCCTCCATGGAACTGAATATTAGTGACTACTTGTTGTTCTAAGTTCCTCCTGTGGGCCAGCTGCCAGTCTAAGAACGCTGCATATTTTCACTATGTACTCCTGCCAGCAACTTCATGTGCAAGTACTACTAATATGCCCTTCTTTCCAAAGGGGGACCTAAGGCACAGAGAGGTCTAGTGACTTACCCCAGGTCACAAAGCCTGGGAGTGGCAGCGCTGGACTTGAACCCCAACACTGGCTCCACCCCTCTCCCTGTCCTGCCCCCTGTCAGGTCAGGATCCTGATCCCATGATGGTTACCCCACAAACACCCACAAGGCTCAGACTGAGGGCCCACGAAGAGCATGCTCCTGGCTCACCTGGCTTCCAGGTCTCAGACCATTTGCTCAGACTGGCCCAGGGGCCTGGAGCACATTGTAGTTCCCAGAAGCCCTAGTGAGGACCACATAAGTCACTTCTTTGGATCAGGCAAGCATGGCTCTCCCTCAGTACCAGGTGAGCATTTCAGAGTCCTGGGCAGGCCTGAGGGGCTTGGGACACTGCTGAGGAGATACCCCCAATGCATGCTGACCCCCAGCAGGGCCACCTTCTGGTGTCAGAGGTGCTACGGCTCCTCTGGGACCGGGCTCTGGGCTCTGGGTCTGAACAGGGCTCTCAGTCCCAGCCATGCTCACACAGATCTCCCTTCTCCATCTGATTCTCCTGGAGCCTCTTCCCAGAACCGCAGCCCCATGATGGTCACATGAGCACCACACCAACCCTGTGCCCTGAATCCACCCAGCGGTGCCCACTCAGGGCAGAGGGATGGAGCAAGACATGGAGGGAGGCCTGAGACCAGATGGAGAACAAGGAAGGGCTACCAGAAAGGGCCGTCCTCCCCATCCAGGTGAGGGCAGAGTGCTGAACCACCTTCCAGAATGGTCACCTTCCTAAGACCCCAGATGGAGGGTGGCAGAATTCAGACTCACGCATTGTGGGGCACTGCCAGCTCCCCACAGCTCTGCCAGACCCCTGCCATGCCAGCTCTGGCACTGGCCCAGCCCCCTCTGGAGCCAGGAGGGACCCTGTGTGTGTGCCGATGGCCAAACACTGTCTGAGAGGTCAGGAAAGCAGCAAAGTCCAACAGAGAGCAAGTTCAGTACCCAGGGCTGTCTGAAGTCAATCCTCTCATCCTGAGCAGAACTGGGAGCCCATAACTAGGCCCCGTGGGAGGGGGCTCCCTCCCCACTCATCTGTTCCCTCCTGACCTTGTCCCTCCAACCATCCTCCTGGAGTCCTGAGTATTGCTGGGCCCCCAGGACTGCAGTATGTGCAGGGTTCTGGCACCTTCTCTTTAAGCCTTGAGTGCACTGGTCCCAGGCCCTAGTCAACCAGAAACCAAAGGGTCTGAATGTCACTGGGACCTGCAGTCTCTGCATACCAACACGGCCCCAAACCCAGACTCCCAGCCCAGGCTGCTTGGGGTCAGAGATGGGCGTGGCCTGCGGCTTCCATGTGGGAAAGCAGATACTGCAGATGTTTGTGAAATGACTACGACTCTCCGCACCACCACCCCTACCACCTTTAAATCCCCAGATTTTTTCTAAAAACTTTCCCTTCTAGACTGACTTTCCCTATTGACATATACAAAATGGCACAGCAAGACTCAGTCTAGTTGCTTAATCTTGACCCAAACCCTGGCTCCCCTGTGAGATCAGTGTCTCTTCACTCGCTGCCTTATCCCAGAGCAGCGCACTAGTTCACAGATGCTGGTACTGTTAGTTCCTCCAGGAAAATCAGGTCCCCTCACCCTCCCCCACCGCAGGTGCTGCCCACAGTCCTAGAATTGTGTCCCAGGGCATGTAATCCGTGTGCCCCCCGAGAGGCTCTCTGCACAGAAGCTCCTCTCCAGGGACTGCCCCTGCCACTTACACAGAGCCCACAGACAGCCGGACACTGCCCGGAGGGCTCTATGCAACCGACTCCTCGATCTCCCACACCTCCATGGGGGAGAGAGCTGAGGCCCACACAGTTAAGTCTCCTGCCCAGACTGGCCCCGGTGTGAAGCTCTCGGGACAGCACCAGCAGCCCAGCGCCTCGCTGCCGTATGACTGTATCTCTCTTCTGCAATGTGGTCCCTTCTCAGCATGTCACAGCTGTGGAAACTGAGCCTCTGAAGTTAGTGATGGACTTGAAGTGACAGGGTTGTGGAGGGCTGTGGCAGGGCAATGAATGACCCCGGGGGAGGCTCACGTCCAAGTTCATGCTCTGACCTTGTACCAGACTATGAGGGCAGTAGGGAAACACATGGAGTATACTTCTGTTCACAGTACAGTGTCTTAGATGGGCAAACAGTTGTGAAAGTCAACACCTTACTTTCCTAATATGCTGCTGACAGACCTTGGGCATGTTTGCGGGAAAAGAGTTTCTCCAGGGAACAAGCAGAGCTGTACACAGATGGGCCTTACGATGCATTAGTGGTCGAGGAGCTCCTGAGCCTTTGACCTTACCTACAGAGGGAGCTGCACCAGGGATGCATGTGTGACAAAGCTGGCACATGGCTTTACCTCCCCTCCCAGGAAGGCTGAACTTGACAGGCAACTATCAAGCCAGTGAACTTGGGGAAGGTCTCACATGTAACTCTGGGATTGTGATAGCAGCTGGCTCCTCTGTGCTCTGCAACCCTCCCCTCTCCCTGACCCAAAATTCACACAATCTCTCTCTCTCTCTCTCTCTCTCTCACACACACACACACACACACACACACAGAGGCATGCCCAAGCACATGCAAGGACATGTGCACACACGCACATATTCCTCATGAAGTAGCAGGAAATGCAACAATGGAGCCAATGCTTTAAAGCACTGGAGGTTAGGGCTAGCAAGCAACCGTTTGCTGGCAGATTCAAGGATAGTCCTTCACCTGTGCAGGCCTGAGCTGACGGAAGAAGTGATGGGTCACTGGCTTAGATCATCAAATTGTAAGAAGGCAGAGAGGAAGGAGACCCCCTCAATGCCCAAACTCCTCCACTCACCCCTTGACACTTGCACCACAGATTCAGAGTCTCTGTGTCCCTCCAGGGTTCCCCAACACATGCCCAGCTGCCTGTGGGCAGATCCAGCTCGCAGCTCCCAGGGATAGGCTCAGGCATGGGTGAGAGGGTGGACCGCAGCACAGGTGCCCCACAGTCATCTCTTAGCAAAATCAGAGGGATCCCCCAGCAGTTGCTAGGTCTAGAATAATCTGTTCATATTCTGGAGTAAATAAGCAGAAATAAAAGAGGTAGAAATAAAGATAAGATACAAGGTTCCAATCTATTCTCAATAGCAGCACTCCCATGCATCTGGGCAGCACGAGCGTACTGACCTATAGCAAAACCACAGAGCTTTACGCACCGCTAGAAAGAAGATTTGAGAACGTGAAAACCTAGACCCCATTGCCAGCTTTTCCTAGAGGAACTCATGGGCTTAGTTCTCCTTTAGTGGAATTGTGATGAACATGTTTAGGAAAAACTGCTTTAAGTTTACATACACACACACACACACACACACACAAACACAAAAGAACAGTTAAGAATAGTTTGGGAGTTTTTGATGTGATCCTGGGGCAGGGATGGAGCTAGGGGATTGCTTGGAGGAGAGGATCCTATGCGGTCTGAACTAGGGGAGTGCAGAACAAGGTGACCAGGGGAATGGAAACAGTCGAGTGGGCCTAAACAGGGAGCCTGAGGGCCTGGATGGTCCGTGGGTGCACAAGAAAGTGAGAATGGACAGGTGACCGGAGAGACAGGTGGCTCAGGACAGGGTCTGGGCCGAGTAGACCCTAAGGCTGGGCCTGGTGCCCTGGAGGCTGGGGAGAAGGAGGCAGGGGAGGTGAGCAGGGATAATATGGGGAGCCAGCTGGAGGGCGGCCGCAGAACGCATGCCTAGGCTGTGGGTCTGGAAGTGAGAATGGCCAGCTAGGGAGTAGAGATCTTTTTTTTTTTAAATTTTTTTAAATTTATTTATTTGTCAGAGAGAGAGGGAGAGAGAGCGCAAGCACAGGCAGACAGAGTGGCAGGCAGAGGCAGAGGGAGAAGCAGGCTCCCTGCCGAGCAAGGAGCCCGATGTGGGACTCGATCCCAGGATGCTGGGATCACGACCTGAGCCGAAGGGATTGCTGATAAAGGATCGAAGAACTTGCTATATGCAGAGTTCAAGATTCTATTCAGAGTGGTTACCGTGGGTGGTTAGAAAACAAGCAACTTCTGTTTCCTTGTACATGTTTGTCTGAATTGTCTGGATTCTCTACAATGGGCAAGTGTTACCTTTTGCGATCAGGAAAAGCAAAAATACTTACCTGTGAAAGATAAAATATTAACCTAATGGACACTAAGGTGATGTTGCATAGAATGTGGCCTAGAAAGTGACAGTTTAAAATGTATGTGAGTCTTGCTGTCCCACTAGCAAAAGTCACCACAAGGAATCCTTGCCCATCTCTGGGCCGGTCCCCAAGTGTGTGTGCAGGTCCCCAAGTGTGTGTTTCCCAAAAGTTCAATTGGTTCAACATCCTTGTGGGTGTGAAAAAGGATAAGGTCTGGCTCCAGGTGTCCCAGGTTCATTGAGAATACACTTAGAAACCCAAGGGGTCTCAGAGGTTTTAGGTATGTTGTTTTTCTAATGTAGCTACATTAGGAGGTCATTCTCAACGGTTTGGAAGGATTTTTTTTAAAGATTTTATTTATTTTTTTTGACAGAGAGATCATAAGTAGGCAGAGAGGCAGGCAGAGAGAGAGAGGAGGAAGCAGGCTCCCTGCTAAGCAGAGAGTCCAATGCAGGGCTCCATCCCAGGACCCTGGGACCATGACCTGAGCCAAAGGCAGAGGCTTTAACCCACTGAGCCACCCAGGCACCCCTGGAAGGATTTTTAAAACGAGGGTTATGATGATGACAGTCCCAATAAGAGAAAGCAGCTGTCAGGGCCCTCTGTCACTCACAGGCACTCAAGGTAACACTTTGAATGAATGAATGACAGGTCCAGAGAAGTCCCAAGTCTGCCTCACTGCACGTGAGGACTGAAGGGTCTTTCTGGGGACCAACAGGCCCCCACAGATCCAGCAGAGGGATCAGTAAGATTCTGGGCAACAGGAAAAGCACGGGCTTAAGTAGAGAAGGTGCTCGGCAACACTGATGCTTCCCCAGCAGCCGGAGAAACCCCAGTGTTCTGCTCCAGCGCCATCTCAGCGACCGTCTCTCTCTCCTCTTCCCTGCAGGGCCGGTGCTTCAACTTCACCCTAGTGAAGCCCCTCTGCAGGCAGTTGCCCTGCAGCGGGAAGGTCTGCCTTCCGTCCAGCCAGGCGTGCTTCCCTATCAATGGATGCTACTCACGGTGCCAGCACCCCCTCCCCACGTGCTCCCGGCTTCCCTCCCGGATGCTGCCGCTGATCTCTCCCCCTACCCGGGCAGTCTGCGGAACCACTTTGTCACTCCCGCCCCCTTAGCCCAGCCTCTAATGCACCAAAATCCCCAGATTATTAAGAGCCCTTTGTGCACTGAATTAGACATATGTATTGAGTCTTGGTTTGCAGTCAAAGGATTTGGAATCTATTGCTGATCAACAAGAGAGTTTGTTACCGGGAGAACATCGCTGCACTGTGTGAGACGTGTCTATACTGTTCCTGCCAGGACAGAGCCCCCTGGTGTCTGCTGGATGCAGACATGGATGCCTGCGTCCCACAGCCGGCTCTTCATCCGTCACCAAGGGCTGCAACGCCCGGGCTTCTGGCCAAATTCTGCTCCTTGAAAAAAATGCCCCAATGTCTCTGAATTATGAATGCAATGCTGTGTTTTGTTCCCAACTTTGTGCAGAGGGAAAACTTGAGACTCTCTCCTCCTTCACTCCACAGTCCTCGTTTTCATAGTTTGGTTACCCCCACTTCTGAACGTGTCCTAGAAAGAGGCAAACCCCTACAGCTCTCCAGCCGCCAGGGTGACTTCTCTTTTCCAGATACCCCAGATAGTCCCTAAGCCCAGAAGAACGTTAGAGGGCCCTCTCCATTTCCCTAGAGAATGTACACCCTCCCCTACTGGCCATGAGCCCTCGGCGGGACCATACCCCGTCATCTCCAACCCACGCTCATAGGAAATGAAAGTCCTCTCTGCCTTCACCCCCATATCCTTCAATGTCATAATTACACTTTTCGGTGGAATATCTGTAAGACAAGTGTAGGTAAAAAAAAAATGTCAGGTTTGGGTTTTTAATTTGTATGGATTAAAGTGGCAGGATAGCCATGACCCTAATTTTAAAAAAATAAATAAGTAAAAGGCTTACCTGGCGTGACTTGTGTATAAGTATGTGGAGAGTGTTTGCAGTGTAACTCTCCAAAGCATTTGTATCTGGGGCTGCTCTTTCTCGTGGACTCCTTCCCGACCTCCCCATCCTGTCATGGCTTGGGCCGCAGATCCGTGTCCTGCCACCAGCCAGGATGGGAGCGGTGACAGAGGCATCCCATTGTGGGCCCTTGGCGCTTCCCCCAGCCCATCCATCTCACAAGCTGGTTTTGTTGTTGTTGTTTTATTTGATAGAGAGATCATAAGTAGGCAGAGAGGCAGGCAGAGAGAGGGGGGAAGCAGTTTCCCCCTGAGCAGAGAGCCCAATGTGGGGCTCGACCCCAGGACCCTGAGATCATGACCTGGGCTGAAGGCAGAGGCTTAACCCCCTGAGCCACCCAGGTGCCCCTCACAAGCTGTTTCTAAGAGAGCTTTTCCTGGCACAAAATGCCAGGTGCACCGTGTGTCAGAGAAATAAGCCAATTCGAAATGGAGGAAGTAGAGGAGGAGGCTTAACCCTGCGGCATGGACTCATAGTTTCTCTGCACCCCGCTCTGGGCCCCATTCCAGAACAACTATATAGGTGCGTGAAAGAGAACAAGCAACTGCTCCAGGCCCCTCTTCCCGAGGTCCTTCATGGAATGGGAGGCCCTGGTCAATGCTTGGGTTCGCTCTGGGGTTACAAGAGTGAAAACCACAGGCGGTGTAAACGTGGAGCGCAGTGAGGGGGGACACAGGACACCCAGCGGGCAGGTGGCCCCGCCCTTGTGCAGCCCCATGGGGAAAGCTCCGGACAGGTAGGTCACAGATGCCTGTGCAGCGTGGGTGGGACCACTGACTCTGGACCACCTTCACAGAGTAGCTGGTGCCCACGGGCCAAGCACGAATGAGCCAAGAGCTGCCACATCCAGCTCTAAAAAGGTGGCTTGACTCTCAGTCTTCTGAGAATCGGGGAAAACATGTTTATTGTACTTGTGATACCAAGAAAAATGTGTGAAACATTTTATTACTGGACAGAATGGGAGTTAAAACAACATGAATGTGTACAGAGAGATTTCATCTCTTCCCAAAAAGTGGAGTATTTTGTCTATAACTGGTAAAAGCATGATCCTGGCCTGAGAGGTCCACGGACACTTTTCTGAAACTGGCTCTGGGCTCCAACATTGTAGCTACATCGAACCCTGGGATGGTACTTGGCCATCTCCGAGCCTCCGTGACCCTATCTGGAGAAAGGTATGGTCCTGACCAACGTCAACAACATGCCTGTTCGTTAGCGGGCGCTGGGAGCCGTCTTACTTTTAAGCAATACGAACCTGGGCTCATCGCTCCTTCCTCATCCCTGAGCTGAGGAGGGAAATAGGCATGGACATCTGAGAGGAACAACCGCCTGCCCCCACCACCCCCCACCCCAGCCCCGCAGCCATGGACCCTTGCTTTGCTTCTGGTGGGGACAGTATCAGGAGGCATCAGGAAAAGGGAGTTTCTTTGGAGACCCCTTCCCGGACCCATGCTCCCCCACCCCGTGCCGTCCCGGGATCTAGCTCAGCAGATCTTCCGGCTTGTCATCAACCTGGGGCTCCTAGCTTTTGTGAAGGAGAAAGGGGCACAGCCCACTGCTGAGAGCTGACTTGCAGATCACCTGTCTCTACCTCCTGCCTGAGGTTTTTGGGCAGGGCAGGACATTTTTAGAAAATATCTGACATCTGAGCTGTCCTGAGCTGAAACATGTGCAAAGGGGAATATACTGGGCAAAGCTTCCTCCTTCCCTCGGACATTTTCTGAGTACCTCCTGGTGTCACTTAGAGTGGCCCCTATAGATGCAGAGTGGACCTGGACCAAAGCTTGTGCTTCTGGAAGCTGGGAGCTTCCCTCAGACCCCACCTGGCCCAGCCACAGGCGTCCTTCACAAGTGTGCAAGCTGCCGTGCCCTCACACACATCTCCATGGTGGAACTCCTCCCCTGTCACAGTCCGTGCACCGGGACCCCCCAGAGTGGGCCCGGGATGCTGAGCCGGTCAGTGGGGCAGAAGGAAACACTATTTCTCAATCACCGCCTGGTGCTTCTCACTGTGCTGTTCTCAGCGATCTGCTCAGGCACTAAATTAGTCTACAGAAACATCCATCAGCTCCCCTCGCTCTCCCTGTTTCCCATTCCACACCCCAGGCAGGTGGCCAGGCCCTTGGTACCACCGGGCCGTTTGCAGCAGGAAACAAGTGGTCTGAGCTCCATCTGTCTTCTACCTTGTGTCAAGACAGAAGCTCCTGGGGGCGGTGCTTAGTGTCTCAGAACAAGGGGGCAGAGTGTACAAGGAGTGAGGACAAAGGTTTGGAGCATTGCCACCTGCCAGATGGAAGGCTAAGGGCCCAGGGACCTAGCCTCACCAGAGCTACCAGGACGGAAGGCCTGCGCAGGCCTGGCACTGGGTAGTTTGGAAACAGCCATGCAGGCCTCCTGCAGACAAGACTTTGGTCCAACCCTGGAGGAGGAGGAACCCTGGGGAGCGTATGAAATCTACATTCTTCAATATGAAGAATTCTACTGGGAAGTCGTGAATCTCTCAGATGAGCCACAAAGCTCACAAAAATTTCACAGACCACTTCAGAATGTGTCCCCTGCTTGCTCACAATTTCCATGGGAAGGTTGGTGACATCCTGCCGTCGGGGCTCCCCCTGCAGGAGAGCACAGCCTGACTGCACAGCAGGCTGCTGCAGGGCAGAATGACATTGGCTACAGGTCCAGACCTGTGGTCAGAGAGGCCACCAGGCCAGATGGGACCAGACACTGGAAAGCCCATAGGAACCACGCCTTCTCTTTCAGGCCCTCCTGCAAACGTGGCCGCCTCTGGGCCTTGTGGTCTCTGAGTTCTGTCCATACCGCTCTCTCGCTCCCATCTCTGCCTCCCTCTGCCCCTAGCTGCCCAGTGGCCCACAGTCTCCAGTTGCCGGCCCCTGCTCAAGTTGAACGGCTGCTCCCCAGTGCTGTGCCTATGAGGGAAGGATGTCCCTGCAGGCACACAGCTGTTGTCAGGCCCAGCAGAGGATGTGGGAGCCGTTGGAGGGTGTGACCGTGGGCTGAGCAGTTGCCTCCAACATCCTCTACCACACACTGGGGAGCCTGATCCATCTGTCTCTCAGTGAGTGACCCCTCATCGCCCGCCATCCTTCACTCCTGCTCCTTTCTCTCACTGTCTTTGGCTTCCTGATGCCCCAAGAAGCTGAGCCATGTGAGCAAGTAGGAGCCTCTCAGGGTCCACTCTCACCTGCCCCTGGCACCTGCTCTTTCTCTCGGGGTCCCACATACACCTGCTGCCTCCGACCTACAGACCCAGCCTGTGCCAGCCGGGGGCAAGGGGCTGGGCTTGGACAGTGCTGGGAGACAGAGAAGTCTGGCCCCTCGTGTGCAGTCTGGGCTCAGTTAACAGCAGATGGGACGTGTGGTGTCTGTCCATCTAGGGGTACCGTCTTTGCACAGGCTTCTGGAACAAAGTACCGGAGACTCGGTGGCTTAAAGAGCAGAAATTTATTTTCTCACAATTTTGGAGGTTAAAAGTCCAAGATCAAGGTGTCTGCAAGTTTCATGCTTGCTGAGGCCTCTCTACTTGGTTTGTAAATGGCCAGCTCTTCCTATGCCTTCACAGGCCTCTGCTCTGTGTGTCCTCATCTCTCGCTTAAGGACAACAGTCATCTGAGAACAGGGCCAACCCTATTGACCTCATCTAATTTTGTTATCTCTTTAAAGACCCCATCTCCAGGGGCGCCTGAGTGGCTCAGTTGGTTATGCCTCTGCCTTCAGCTCAGGTGATGATCCCAGGGTCCTGGGATCGAGCCCTGCATCAGGCTCTCTGCTCCATGGGGAGCCTGCTTCCTCTTCTCTCTCTCTACCTGCCTCTCTGCCTACTTGTGACCTCTGTCTGTCAAATAAATTTTTAAAAAAATTAAAGACCCCATCTCTAAATAGTCACATTCTGAGGTACTGAGGGGATTAGGGCATCCACATATTGATCTGGAGGGGACACAGTTCAGCCCGTAACAGCCATTTATCAACTGATATTGTCAGGAGTCCCCTTCCAAGTGGTGGGTTCTGGGGGGCACGGGGGATCCTGTGAAAAGACTCCATGGTTAAGGACCATCTGGGTGACCACAGGCAGGCCACTGTCCCCTCTGTAGAGACGACAGCTACGTGGAGAGGGAGCATGAAGAGTGCACAGCGCCTCACCCTCACACACGCAGTGAGGGCTCCCATGTGGCAGCTCCTGGGAATCTGAGACAATGCTGTGTCAGGACCTAGTTGCTCAGTCAGATGGCAAGATCGGGAAGGGACCATAGGACTCATCTTCTCTTCTGACAAGTGAGGAGCTGAAGAAAAGCATGTTGGTGACTCGACTTTCCAGGGGGCCACTGCCTCATGTTCATGACCCTTGTGGAAATTCTTGGGCTCCAACGACATGCAGAATGCCCAGGGTTGCAGCTCATGAGCCCAAAGGTGAGATGGGATTCTCAAATCCAAAAATGGATTTCTTGTAACCGGAAATCCTGACCCTTCATTTTTTTCTTTCCCGCTACCCATGGGTGGGGGACATGCCTGAGAAGCACACTCTGGCTCAGCAAGCAGATGGCTAGTGGTGAGAGGAGCTGCCTCACAGACAGGAGGCCATAAAGGGGAAGAAGCTTAGGGCCTTCTTCCTTTTGGGGAGCTGGAGCCAGGAGCCCACTCCGAGATGGGCTTGGGGCTCAATCAGCACAAGTCCCCTAGGGTCCCAGGGGAGGGAAGGCACAGGAGGCGATGGGCATCTCCTGCAGTGCCCCCCACCCCAGAGGCTGTCCTACCTTGTGGCTTCGAGCATTAGGTGCCCCGGTTGCCTCATTGAGGATGGGCATGAGAATGACGGGAGGCCAGGATGATGTGGTGGATTGTTCCAGAAGATGGCGCTCAAAGCTTACACTCCTTTACTAGCCTAGCTTAAAAATCTATCTTAAACTGTCTGCAGAACCATGGAGCAAACAGGGAGACGTTTGCATCACCACTTAGTTAATTGCATGTCCATTCAGTGTCGCTTTCTGCCACACCATCATTGATGACACTATTTTTCCTTTTTCTGGAGACTGCAGATATTTCTTTAAAACTTGGAGAAACGGGAGAGTACTTGGCAGGGGCTGGGGGACCTGCAGTGCCCTAAACTCTCAACATGTACTTTTCCAACCCACAGACCTCCCATGCTGCCTCCTATTCTAAGCAGACTTGCAGCTGGGGCAGCCAGGTCTGTGCCAGTGACCCGCTTCAGCCCCCATTCCAGAGCCCAGTGGGTCCCAGGGCATGGGCCTTGCTCACAGTCAAGGACTCAGGGAAGAGCCCTGCCACTCTGCTGTGCCACTCTCTGCCCTCTCCCTCCAACCATCCCTCTCCTTCCTTTGGACTATAGACCTCGTATTCAGCTAACACGGCCATGCAGCCCAATGCCCACTGTTATCCCAGCAAACCTCGACATCCATGGGATGTCACACCCAACGCCATGACCTCTTATCCTTGACCTCTCGGCCTCCACCTGTTTGCCCTACAAGCCACCTGCTTGCCCCTGACCACACCCTGAGCCTTTTAAGCCACCAACCGCACAATTGAGACATCTCCCTCTTGCCAACTCCATGTACATGTCCAGTTTATTGACTTATTGTTCCCACCCCATTATTTTTTAACCCCATCAGGACCTCCCACCCAAAGTCATTCCCACTTTCTTTCCAGCACAGACCCCAGGGCCCAGCACCCAGGTCAACCTCGCTCCAATATGCTGCTCTTCCCGGCCTCATTTCTTTGTGTCACACGCCCAGGGTAAAACCTCTGAGTCAAGTGGATGAAACCAACTGTTTGCCTCTCCTGTGCCTGTCCTGGGCTGCGGAACACCCTCTGGGGGGAAACCCATACCGCTGCCAGGCTCGTGCCCTCAGAAGCTAGTGCCCACCCATCTCCTCTGAAGCCTCAGTGCCAAGAACAACTTTTAACACAAATTCCAGTTAAAAAAATAAGGAAAGCCATGTTCTAATTGCCAGAGATGTAAGAAGAAGAGGAGGAAAAGGAAGAAGGAGAAACTTGAACTTAAATGAATTCACAACAGTGAATGGCACTTAGACTTTGAACACTTGACTTATGTCAAGTCTTGAACACAAGACTTATGTCAGGGGCACCTGGGTGGCTCAGCCGGTTAAGCGGCTGCCTTCAGCTCAGGTCGTGATCCCAGGGTCCTGGGGTCGAGCCCTGCATCGGGCTCCCTGCTCAGCAGATGGTCTGCTTCTCCCTCTCCCTTTCCCTCTCCCCCTGCCTACTCCTCTGCCTCCTTGTACTCTCTGTCTCTCTGTTAAATAAATATATAAAATCTTAAAAATAAATAAACAGACAAATAAAAAGACTTATGTCCTGGCCAGAGGAGCTGAGAGGTGAAGTCTCAGTGCTCAGGCACACAGAGAGCTGGGTCTGCTCCATTTTATGTCAGAGCTGCAGAGGGCAATGCTCCCCATAAAATAAGACACAAACCCTCATCCCCAGCCCAAGCCATGACACAGAGGAGGGCCACGTGTCCCAAGCCCCTGTGGGAAACGAGGGTCCCAAGTCAGCGGTGTGGTGTGCGTGCTGTGGGAAACCTAAGCTGAGAAGATAGCATTGGAGTCTATCTGAACCCAACAGAATCTCCCAGGTTTCAGCAAAACCAAACATGGCCCTGTCCCGCTGCGGTGCCTCCCCTATCTGGGCTACTGGGAGCGGGTGCATCTCATGGAAAACATTTCCTGCTGAAGATGAGCTCAAGGGGGAAGAAAAATCCCAGGTATCTAGCCAAGGAGAGCCAGCAGATAAAAGAAACGAAGACTCAGGGCCCAGAATGTAGAGATAATAGAGCAACCTAAAAGGGAAATAAAAAAAGAGTGTGTGAAATGTTCAAACAACATAAAGAAATAAAAACTAAAAGACAAGAACAACTAATTTTGAAAATGGCAGAGTTTAAAGAAGATCAAAGTTTTAAAATGGCATTAAATTAGAAATTTAATATGATTCGACATAATTGAAGAGAAAAAATAGACTCAATCGAGAGAGAGATCTGCAGATGCTGTCCCTGTTGACTGAGATGGAAACCAGAAGGGGGAAATTAATAAACGAGGAAAGAATGAGAAGCTACAGCCATGGCAGCCCATTCTTTCATCCCCAGTGGTTAAAGGATAAAACAAAGGCTCTGGAGCTCAAGTACACAAAGGAACAAAGACATGTTTGCTGACTCACCAGGCCAGAGAGCAAACACCAGAAGAGAAACCCACTGAGTGCTCTGCTAAGAGAGAGAGTCAGCAGACTCTCTAGAAGGTTCTGGAAGGACTGGTGGGGCTGATCAAAGATGGAGAACTAGCAACCTGGATGGGACAGAATGCATTCCTAGATCTGTACACAGCTGCTTAAAACAAGCCCCATGTTCCTGGACCAAGGGGGTCTTCACTCAGGCCTGACCCGTCAGGGTGACTCCAAGTCTGGGATCAGTACTCAAGACGGATACCTGCCATAGGTTAATTTTCACCACAATGACAATTTCAAGCCACCTGCCTCTGACCTCACTACTTCACCCCACACTCAGCACCCATAATCATCTCCAGACAAAAACCGCCTCACAGCACATGAAAAGAAAGCCCTCTCTTTCCTGACATGTCCCCATTTCCTGCCCATTTCCCTCAAATTTCACAACAGTGGGTTGGGGTTGGGGTTGGGGTTGGGGTCGGGGTTTGGGTTTTCCTTCCTGACTAATGCCAGAGTCTCTGCTCATACCCTGGCTCCCATTCCCCACCTGCCTCTTACGGAATTGGTGTCCCTGTTCTGTCCCCTCTCCTGCATCTTCACCCTTCTCTGCACTCCAAGAGCATTAAACACATTCAATCCCCCTTCTTCCTTAAAAACACCTTCCTCGGCCCCACACGCCCTTCCAGAGAAAGCCACCCTCTGCTTGTGTTGCCTTCATTCCGAGTCTGTTGCTCCCATGCCACCCATGTCTACACGGTACCCTCCCATGCCCACGCTCAGCTGAGTGGGAGCACGGCAGCTCCTGTCACCCTTGGGCCATGAGTGAAATACGGGGCAGAGGATCTTGGCACCCCAAGATCATAACATTACTCAAGAGAAGTCCAGCTCAGCCTAGCTAGGAGCACCCCCAGTGCACTGGGCCAGCTTTGACCAGCCTTGTGCCTGAGTGTGGTCTTCACACTGTCTGCCAGGGCTGTGGGAAGGATAGGCTATGGTGATTTCCCCCATGGGGAGCCCTCCCAGAGAACTCAGACAGGAACCCCAGGGAGGGGCCTGCTGTCCATTCTCTGACCACTGGGGCCAGGGCTCACTCAGCAGGGCTCAGAGAGCTGCCCACATCTACCCAGGAGTAAGGAAAGGCCATTCAAGAGGGGGAAGCAGGGGACACCTGGGTGGCTCAGTTGGTTAAGCGGCTGCCTTCGGCTCAGGTCATGATCCCGGCGTTCTGGGATTGAGTCCCACATCGGGCTCCTTGCTCGGCAGGGAGCCTGCTTCTCCCTCTGCCTCTGCCTGCCACTCTGTCTGCCTGTGCTCGCTCGCTCTCTTGCTCTCTCTCTCTCTGACAAATAAATAAAATCTTAAAAAAAAAAAAAAAAAAGAGGGGGAAGCAGGCACAAGGGCAGAATGTGAGTACAAGTTGGCAGGTGAGAGGCTCCAGAGTTGGCATGAGGACAGAGGCCCACGGCAAGTGAGCCCCAGTAGGTGATCCAGGGGTGGGGCTGCTGAGCCCAGAGACCTGCAGGAGCAGATGGGTCCTCTGGACTTTCATCTCTGGGGTGGGAGTTGCCCAAATCCTTGATTCCAAAGGACAGCCAAGGCTCAGAACCACTGATGAGGAAGGGGAAGAACAGAGGGTCCAGGAAGGAGTCCTGGGGGTCAGGTAGGGTGGTAATCATGAGACTAAAAAGGTTGGACAAGGGTGCAGGATATCCTAAAAGGGAAGCAAGAGATGGGCTGGGGAAAGAAGGTGAGGTCCTGGCTGTTAGAGCAATCCGAACAGAGCCTGAGGAGAGAACACAAATGCTGTTGGGGCCTGGTCTCATCCGGTGACCTGTCTGGGTCACTGTGTACCACAAACCCTCAGAGAGCCAGGTCACATCTGCACCAATCTCTGTGGCCAGTCCTGGTCTCAGTGCCCAGCATGGCTCTCCGGGCTCTGCTCAGGGCCCACCACGCTGGCCCTATCTAAGGTCATCCTCATAACTAGACTTTGACCACAGCCTCCCAGAGGGTTCCTACTACCCAGACACGCCCAGGCCATGGTGCAGACACCCCCTAACAGGCACATGGGTTTGGGCAGCTGAAGTCCTGAGAAGGCCCACCAGTGAGGGCACCTCGCTTCTGACCCAAGGACTCCCAAGAAAAATGGGAAGTCTGGGCCCCCAAAGGCGGGGATAGACCTTTCTCAGTCCATGTGACCAGAGGCAGGCTGAACGCTTGCTCTTCAGATGGCATCTCGCGGTTCTCTCTAGTAGTTATCCCTAGTCCTCCGGCTGCTCTGGGTGGTGCCTGCCCCCCTCTGCAGACCGGCCCAGCTCTGTCCCCACCCACCCCAGCCCGCACTTACAGAAAGAACAGCCTGGAGACACCATGTGTGTGTAGAGCAAAGAGTACTAGACTCAGGGTCAGGAAACCAGACGAATTTGCATCAAGGGACAACCCGTATCTTTTACTCTGAAAGGTTTCCCTGAATATAAAACAATCACACCAGCATGGAGCTAGCTTCCACTCAGAGGGCAGGGCGACCTCGGAGCCCCAGCCTCCCCCGACGGAGGCACCTCAGGGTGGTCCCTGAGGCACTGGTGTTTCTCCTGAAGGGCAGGTTAAGAGTTGGATGGAGAAAGTCTGCTGCGGAACATTCTAGTCAGGGGACCCAGGGAGAGTTAAAAAAAAATAATAATAATTTCTTCCAGGGAGGAAAAAATTAACCTCTTCCCAGTGGCCCTGGCTGCCTCCCTCAGCTGGCAGCCGTGGTGTCCTGCCAGAGCCCGCCCAGGGCAGGCACGGAGCGGGGCCCAGAGAACTGGTGGGTGACGGCTCTGCTTCTCCCGAGCAGTGGGACTCGTGCAGATGATCTGAGTGCTGGAGCCTGTTTCTTCCTGCAGGACACGGAGCTCATGCTTGCTGCTCAGGGCTGAGGCAAAGAATAAAGGGGACAGATGGGTCACAAGGATTAAAGAAGATTCCAGACTTAAGAGACACCCCAAAAAATGGAGGCTGCTCCTACTTATGTCCTCTGCCGAGCTCCCCACTACACTGTAAGTGGTGTAGAAACTGTGCAGTTAAAGAAAGGGAGACATAGTATCCTTCCTTTTTTTCTACAGCTCAGGTCGGGCAAAGACAGTCTGAAACTACAGCCGTGTTTACTTAGTGGGGCGGTCGAAGGCTGGGACTCAGAATTTCCAGTTGACATTACAGCCTCAGCCCGGACGTCTGGCAGTGAGTGGCAGCATTCCACAGGCGGGCTCTGGGTGGTGGCTGGGTGCGGCCAGGGAGCCCCGGGAGGGACCCAGAGCCAAGCGGAGCCCAGAGGGGAAGGGGTGGGGCCTGAGGCTGAACACCCAGCCCCAAGGACCTGGCTTCTTGTGTGGGAGCCAGTTTCGTGGTATCTCCCAAGTAGAGGGAAGGTCGACTTGTAGATCTTCATTTCCCTGGGAAAGACAATAGAGAGAACAAGATGGCCTGGTGGAAAGCCTGGGTAAGTGGGGAGCAAGCCGCGGCGGGCGGTGGGGTTCCTTCAGGGTGCTGGTGGAGAGAGTCAACAGGCATGCTATCTGCTGGCCAAGCACCAGGCTGCCCACTGAGGAGGGAAGAGAGAAGAAACCGTCCCAGCCCTAGAGGCGCTCACAGCTAGTGAGACAGATAAAGGAACCTTTTCTTCTTAAAAGATTTTTTTTTTATTTGTTCATCTGAAAGAGAGACAGAGAGAGCACAAGCAGGGGGAGAGGCAAGGGGGAGAGAGAAGCCGACTCCCCAGTGAGCTGGGAGCCCAATGCGGGGCTCGATCTGAGGACCAGGAGACCATGACCTGAGCCAAAGGCAGACACTTAACCACCTGAGCTACCCAGGCACCCCCAGATAAAGGAAACTTGAGATGCATCTAAGGAAGCTGAGGGGGTGGGGAGCCCAGAGGAAGAGCTGTGGCGGGAAGGGTTAGGCTGCTTGAAGCTAGGGGGTGTCATGTTTGAGTGAGATGTGCTTGTGTGTGGTATGTGTGCACATGCGTTTGAGGAGAGTCAGGCAGATTGTTCCTTGCAGAGGGAGTAGTATGTGCAAAGGCCCGGGGTTGGGTTTGGGGGAAGCTTGGCTTTGGAGAGAAGTAGCTCGTAATGGCCTGAGGGCCCTCTGTGGATGGGGGGGCGGGCAGAGGACTCAGGGGAGATAGACCTAGAGAAGCAGGCAAGACAGGTCCTACAAAGCCTCGCGTGGCAGGCTAAAGGGCTTGGGTTTTACCTTAAGAGCAGTGGGGAGCCATTGAAGGCACTTGAGCTGGTGAGCAACACAATCAAATCAGCTCTCATTGATGCCCACACCTTAGGCATGGGAGGGCAAGCAGAATTCTAGGAATCCATGGTGTTTATTCAATAAGATTGAGGAGAGAGGAGGGAGGGCAAGAGGACCTGGCCTACAGGGACCTTCAGTGTCTGAAAGCTATGCTTTATAGAGTGCTGGAGGACTGAGGCGGGAAAGACAGCTCAGCCCGTCCCCAAGTCTCCCACCTCGCAGCTGAACTACCAGATTCTTGGGAGTGTTTCCTCTGGGTTTGAGTCGAGGCCGTCTCATCCTCATGAGCTGAAGACACAAAGACTTCTGGCCAGGCACGACTCCTTCACTTCATACCCCAGGCAGCCCAGGACATCAGGGCTGCTCTTCCCTTTTCACGGATGAGGACACTGAGTCTCAGAGACACCAAATGACCTCTGGGTCCTGCAGCTAGCAGTCAGGGGTCTCTCCATCCCCGCCCCAGGCACTCTGTGAGCCACAGTGGATGACCCAGCCTTATCCTGCTTCAGGAAATCTCTTTGTCACAAATGGCACAACCCAGGGGCTGATGGGTTCAGACATGCCAGGCCTGGACAGTCAGGACGGAGAGGCAGCTAGAGACAGGGACAGGGGGGCAGCTGTCTGGGCTCCAGCATAGCAGTCAGGACAGGTTAAGGGTCTAGAGCCGCCTCCTGTTTCCACCAGTGGGAAACTTCTTTTGAGGAAGCAGGCGTGGCAAGGAGAGCCCAGTGCTGGGCACTCTTCCACAGTCAGCTGCTGCCCTAGATGGCCTGATTCTGGGCCTTGCTCCCAGGGTGGCAGGGGCCCCACCCAGCCAGGCAGGCAGAAGCCTCCTTGCAGGGACCTGGCCCACCTGGAAGGTTAATGGTGACCCTCACCGAGAACCTACTGTGCGCCAGACATTCCTCTAAGCTTCTCACTTCGGTGTCTCGCTTGAGCCTTGTAACACCCCTACAAAGCGGACGACAGTATCTTTATCCACAGATGAAGAACGGAGGCACAAGGAGCCTCAGTGGATGCCCAAGGTTGCCGCACTAGCAAGTGGTAGAGTCTGGGTTAGAATCAGAGAAGCCCAATTCCAGAGCCCAGACTGGGGGCCTTGGCAGCCCACAGCCTACGGGAGAGCTGGCTTGGGGCAGTAAGACCACAGGCAGAGCCTGCCTGTGACTGGCTAAGGACCAGATGTCCTCTGGGCCCCCAGCCAGACCAGGACCAGGACTGGGGGTGTTGGGGGGTGAGGGTATGAAAGATCAGTTAGAGGGACCTGTCTGTGCCTCTCTTACAGAAATGAAGTTCTGTCTCGCAGGTTCCCCAGGGCAGCCTCGTGACAGGGGGAAGGCAAAGGTGGGGCAGCGCCTCAGAACCGAGCTCTCACAGACAGAGTCACGGGCAGGACTGAGTCACTTTCTCAGTGAAAATATTCCTGTCTGGACAAGCCTAGTCTGGGCATGGGGCCCCAGCAGGTTCTCTAACAGCGGGGCCTTTCAGATAGGAAGATCTGGTGCCCTACCCCACCCTGCTGATGTTCAGGGGTCTGATTCCAGATAATTGTACTTTTTATCCCCTAAAATCACAGAGAAGGAAGAGAGACTGAGGCTCCTCAATGCCTCAAAAATCACAACCCCCCGGGAAGTGGGTTGACAACCGTTCCCCCTAGAGCCAACCTCGGACCCGCTAAAGGGGCTGTTCCCAGGGACTCAGTCCCATGGTCTGGCCAGTCCCTGCTGGCCAGCACCACGCGTTGGCCTGGGGGCAGGGAGACAGCCCCTCGTGGGTGGTCCCCAGACCTCGCACTCCCTCCCGGATCACCTGCATTCCTGTGGACAAAGCCTCCTTCAGTAAAGAGTTCTGGGAAAATTCCCTGTCCCGAAAAAGTTGAGTCATCAGTAGAGTTGGGGGAAGTAGACAGAGCTCAGCTTCTGAGTCAGGCTGTGGGTCTTGCTAGCCACATCACCTTGACAAGCACTCTGGGCCTAGTTCCCTTGCCTGTAAAATGAGGCATTCATGGTTAGAGAAGTCCAGGAGTATGAGCAGCGTACTTCTGGCCCTGGAGGCATCAGACACAGAGGCCTGGCACAAAGCAGCCGCTCAGTGGCTAAGGGTGGTCACGGCAGCTCAGACTCCACAAACAAGGGATACTGTGTATGCATGCACACAACCGGGCCACCTCTGGGATCACACAGACTCTTCTGGGTGGAATTTGCACAAGGGATTATTTCTAACACTTCTTGCTGAGAAATACGGTGCTAAAAAATGAGATGGGAAAATGTGTTACCAGACATTTGAAATTCAAGCAAAGGAAATAGAAAGACCTTTTACCTTTTACTCAAAAGCAATATCCCTATAGATAGCCCCATAGATGGCAATCTGCCAGGTATTTTCAGGATCTAGTTAGAGCTTGAAGGATGGATGGATGGATGGATGGATGGATGGATGGATTCAGTGATTAAATGAATGGCTGGATGGGTGATTGGATGGATGTATGGATAGATAGAAGGATGGACATGAATAGATGGTTGATAGATCATGAATGAATAGATGAATGAATTAATGAATTAATGAATGAATAGATGGTTGGATAGATGGATGGATGTGGCCATTGAGGATCTGGGTGTAGAATGGATGAATAGATGAATGAATGAGTGGGTTGGTGGGTGGGAAGGTGGGAAAGTAGATGAGTGGATGAGGGGCAGACAGAAGGAGGAAGTGAAGAGTTTCATGGGAGACCAAACACGATGGGACTAAACTCCTTTCCACTGAGGAATCTCTGAGTCTTCTTCAAATTCAATGCCCATCTCCAATCTCCCTTCACTCCTCTACTATCCTCCCAAAAGCACATACTTAAGAAAGAGCATTTATTTTCATCTGAGAAATTCTACACAGCACAAGGCTAAAGAGCCCTCAGTCAAGCCCTGGGATTAGAGATCTGGCTCAGATCAAGGGCCCAAGAACTTTGGTTATTGTGTTTACTTCACAATTTCCAGAGCATCATGCCATTCTTTCTAAACCTAACCTTCTGTCCTCCATGAGCCTGCGCACTTGCAAAGGCCCTGGGCTGTTGGGTCTCTACCTGCTTGTGAACACCCACTTCTCAGAAAGAAGGCAGCTTGACCTCAAACCACACCTCTCTTCCCAACCTTGTCTGCACACTCTCAAAGCAGCACATTCAGCTCCACGAAGCCTGTCCTTACTCGCCCATTGCCCTGTGGTTTGGGGGTAGGTGGCCCTTTCCCACTGACAGCAGTGCCTGTCGATGGTGCTGGAGGCAGCTCTGGGGTGTGGGTGGGCAGGGCCTGCTGCCTGCCCTCAGATGACGCCAGCTGGGAGAGGCCTGGCCTGATCCACAACCCACACCCCAGGGCGGGAGCGGTGGCGGGAAAGATTCTGTGGCGTCTTCCCACAAGCTGTGGTTCCGGCTGGTGTCAGCCTATTAATCAAAGAGCCATTCTGTGGAGGTGACATAGCAGTCACAGAGCCCAGAAGGGAAGCAGCAACCCCTCATAGCCAGGCCAGGCAGGCTATGGTCTCTCACAGTACTCTCACTTAATGGTAGCTTCCCTACCCAGCTGGCGCCTCTGAGGGCCTGGCCTGAGTCACAGACCACCCCCCCCCACATCCCACCCCAGGAGATTAGATGCAGCCTGCCTAACCCCAAGAAAGCTACCTCCCATAGGACATACTGCCCTTTGTGTTCCTTCATAGCCCCTGTACACACACCCTGCAGTGTCCCCACCCCTTCTCCCAAGTTCCTGTTACCCCCGGCGAACTCCTGCCAGCCACGGGAACCTTATCACAAAAGATCCAGGGACAGGCCTGGCAAGGAGGCTGAGGCAGGGAAAACTGAGACCCTTCTGAAGACAGCCAGGTGGCCAGGAGCACACTCGTGGTCATTGTTGTGCCTTGTCACCCCAATAAAACCACTGCTGGCCTTCTCTGGGGCCAGCCCCCTCTCCTAGGACTTCCTCCCAGTGCTTCCTTCCTCCTGACACCGAAGGCTGGGTGGCGGGTCTGCACACGGACACAGCGCCAGCCACTTCTGGGGTCAGCGTACGCCAGCTCTGCAGGGCTGGCCCTGGTGCTGAAGGCTGAGATTCCCCCCACTCACGGTGGCCCTGGATGCAGACCAGCTCGGTCCTGCCTAGCTCCTCCTCAGGGGGCCCCTCCTTCCTCCTTGAGGCCTGAGCTGACAGAACAGGCCTCCCCTTAGCCAAAGCAGCTAAGGGCCACACAGGGCCTCCACACCCACCCCCAGACTTCCACAGCCCCGAAGTGGAAGAGCCATAGGGCAACTCGATGCCAAGTGTACCGAGGCACCCCTTCCTCGACACATATCTGCTGGTAACTGTCATATCCAGGAGCTACAGTCCTGGGCCAGGAAGGACCCCTCATACCTCCCTTCATCCAAGGTAGACTGTCACAGAGACCCAGGCCAGGCTGGGGCAGGGGAACCCAAGCCTCTGCCGTGATGGGCTGGTGATCTGCCCCCCCACCCACCCACCCCTGCCAGCCTTCCTACTTGGAACAAGCCTGGGCTCTTTTGCAGGTGGAACAGGAGGGGATTACTGTGAAGGGCAGCCCCCACTTTAACCCGGACCCTGACGCAGAGACCCTCTACAAAGCCATGAAGGGGATCGGTAAGTGGACATCCTCAGACCTGCCCACGGACCTCTCTGGGGTCTGGCCACTCTGCTCAAGACCGCGAGCCGCACAGCTCTGGAGGGGGGTGGCTAGGGGACACTGTGCTCCCAAGACGGACTCCCAGCCCAGAGAAGCACACGGGCGGCCCCATCCCAGCACTGATCTACACCCCGCCCCCCTCGGCTGGAGAAGAGGGAGAGTGGTTGTGCCTCCCTGAGTCATGAGGAAAGGAAGGGGTCGCCATTGGCTGTGTGTGCCTGCGCATCCTTGTGTCGGCAACTGTACCCCACTCGTCAGAGCTTTCGCACTCACAGAATGGCCTCGGGAACTCTGGACCTGTGGGGCTGAGCTGGACTTCCCCACTCAGCTCGGGCTGGGCACAGGCAGCCTCTTTCCAGTCTCCAGGATGCACATTCCTGAAGCAAGCAAGGCGGCCAGGCCACCCACCCTCCTTCCTAGATGAACCTTGACAGCATGTTCATGACCTCTGTTTCCTGTGAGATCGCTGCTGGTACCCTCACTTCCCGAATGAGAGAGCAGGTGCTCTGGGCAATGAGGCTGCTGGGCCAGGACTCGGATCCGGTTTGCTGGGTCCTCAGTCCTGACTTGCCCCTGCCACCACCAGCCCGAGAGAGGACAGGGTAGAAGGTCCTCCTATCTGAGCACCAAAGGCCCCAGGGGATGTCCAGGGCAGATCAGATGATCAGAGGGACCTTAGCACTACCACTCTGGGACTGGCCTCTGACAGCACCCCAACACCTTGTGGGTGGGAGGCAGGGGAGGGATGGATGGATTTTCTGCTTGGGTGTTCTATCTACACCACGAACATTGTCAGTTCTGGGAGCTATCCACGCAGTGTGTGCCCACTGGTTGGCCACCCAGAAGCTTCTCGCCCTCCTCCTCAGCCCCCTTGGGGGCCATAGGGATGCTCACACTGTGCACCCCTGTAGGGACCAACGAGCAGGCCATCATCGATGTGCTCACGAAGAGAAGCAACGCTCAGCGGCAGCAAATTGCCAAGTCCTTCAAGGCGCAATTTGGCAAGGTAAAAGGGGGACAGGAGGCTTTCCTTGGGAGGCTAGGGGGGCTGCTGTGGTCAGAGACAGCCTGGCAGGCAGCTTTGTTCTGGACCAAGCCTTTGGCTAGAGACCAGCTTCTAAAAGCATGAGGCACAGAGGGCTTACTTACACTAAAAATATTATTAATTGTGTATCTGGAGTTAAAATTTCACTGGCCATCCTGTGTTTTATCTGGTTACATTATTTATGGCTCCCCACACCCCTGGCTTGGTGGCTGGCCTCTGCAGTCTGCTATACCTCTCCACCCCGTCTCTCTCACCGACCTCCTTTACCTTGTCTCCATGCTCCATCCTTGAGCTGTGTCCCTGCTTCTATGCCTTGCTCATGCTGTTCCCAAAGCCTGGGAATCCTCCTCTCACCTATGTGCAGAGAAGCAGGCCAGGCTCCTTTCTCTCCTGTGACCTGTCCACTCTCTTCTTATCTTAGAGCTTCCATGTCTGTGCCTGCTCCCTCTGCCTCAAGGGAGCTCCAGGGGAAGGGAACACATGTGCTGGACCCTTTTTCTCTCTTTCCTCCCTCCACCGCCCCAGGATAGAGCCAGGCACTGGGGGTACTACCTAAACACAGAAACAAAGGCACACATAGCCTCGGCTGCCAGAAGCTTCTGTCGCTGCATCTCCTTAGTTTGGAGATTGAACGTTGGAAGGTGAATGATGAAGCCCGAACATTCCAGGGGGCGTCAGTGTGCATCTGCCTGTCTGTCTTTCTTTCATTCTTCCCTTTCTTTCTTTTTTTATCTTAATTTCTTTCTCTCAACCTTCACAACTGTGCATTATTCCCTGCATTCAGTATTAGGGAAATTGATGTTCTAAGAATAAGCTCTAAGAGTAACTGCCCAAGATCCCAGAGCCTATAAACAACAAGGTTGGGATTTAAATCCAGGTCCAACAAGGCCCTTGGTCCTTGGCTATACTGTGCAGATCAGCAGGGTGTGGCCTTGTGGCTCCTTGTGGAGACTGGTGCCCTTAGAGACAGACCCACATGAAATGGATTCCTTAATTCATTCCTAAATTTACTGAGTGCCCACGGGCTATGACGGGATTTGATGGTGAGCAATGACAAACTCATATTTCGGGCCCAGCATGTGCCCAGCATGGCCGTGAGAGCTGAGTCGAGCCATGCACATCTCTCCACCAGTCCCCTAAGCAGTGGTATAAGGCGGGAGTCTCACTGTCTCCAGTTCACAGGTAAAGGTAATGCTGCTCACAGAAGCTGCACTGCTGGCCCCAGAAACCCCAGCTCCCGCTCAAGGTAGAGCCTGCAAGAGGCCCTCCAGAGCCTCCAGGACTGGCTGCCACCCAGCTGCCTGCCCTTGGGGGGCACAACGTCCAGATCATTGCTCTTCCTTCTTCTCACATTAGGATCTCACCGAGACCTTGCAGTCGGAGCTGAGTGGCAAGTTCGAGAGGCTCATCGTGGCCCTCATGTACCCTCCATACAGATTTGAAGCCAAAGAGCTGCACGATGCCATGAAGGTAGCTGGGGCGAGGGCAGAAATGCTACAAGGACTGGCTGAGGCCACAGCTGCGGACGTGTTCCCCAAGAGAGCCTGGCACTGGGACCTCTAAGCTCCCAGTGAACCACCCTTTGGAACGGCCCAGCCCCGGGAGCCTGTAGCCTACTGCCCAGACGGGCCGGCTTCTGCCATCATGTGGCCACCAGGAAGCCAGAATCGGCACTTCTCAGGACAGGGCCACACCAGGTGTGCAGGAATGACAGGAGGACCTCTGCAGCCTCTTCCCCGTCCTCTTCCTGCAGCCATCTCTTATGACTCCCTTTAGCACTCACAGAGAATGAGGAGGGAGTCAGGGCCCAGAGACTATAATCATCTCCGTGGAAAGGACACTCACTGGGTGTGCACGCCTGGTCTTTTCCACCTGTTCTCTCTGATCCACCTTTGGGCTGGACCGGCTCTTTTCCCCCAAGGACTGAGGAGGACCCCTAGGCCCGGTGAGGTGGAGTGACGTGCTAGAGACCACCCAGCATGGAGGGCAGAGCTGAGACAGAATTCTCCCATTGCCTCCCGTGCCGCAGGATCCGCCCCTGGAGACAAACACAGGCAACTTCCCCCAGTAACACCCTCCATCAGAAGCCCCCATCAGAGGGGGGCGGCTCACTGGCCAGTTCTTCCTGAGGCGCTTCCTCTCGCCTCTTGACAGAGGAGGGTAGGGACAGAGCAGGCGAGCCCGGCGGAGCTCTCCAGCAGAGGTTTGTGTCCACAGGGCTTGGGGACCAAAGAGGGTGTCATCATTGAAATCCTGGCGTCTCGGACCAAGAACCAGCTGCGGGAGATAATGAAGGCCTATGAGGAGGGTAAGGGAGGACGTGGGGCCTGGACATAAGGGCTTGCTTGGGAATGGCCACAAGCTTTGGCAGCCTGAGAGGGGATGAGGGACAAGTGGTGCACTGGGCCTTCACTGGAAAACACCCTTTCTGGGCCTTTCTACACATGGGTCCTGAGCACCTGCTGTGTGCCCAGTCCTGTGGTCTGATGGTCTCTATGCCCCCTGAAGCCCACGGGCTGCAGGGGGAGGGACATGTGCCCCTAAACTCTCTGCCCCTCGAGGGCATGGCACTGTGGGTCCCGGGCTATGTCAGCCCTGGATGGGGCTGGCTCCTGCCTGGCCAGGCACAGGTTGCCCCTGGGGACCATGCAGGGCCCTGCTGCAGTGCAGGCTGCAGACCACAGGCTGTCGTGGAGCCTATGGGATGCAAGGTGACCAGAGGCCAGCCTGGCCTCCATGTGGTCTGCCTGACAGACAATCTGCCTGAAGATTCTGGCTTTACCAAACCACAATCGAAGCAAGCTCCGTCGTCCCCTGCGGGCTCTTGGCCTGACCTCGCTCTGTGCTTCGATCTACGCTAGCAGCCTGTGTTACGTTCTCCTTCTGAATGACTGGCCAGGTGGTGGAGCCCCTGCCACTCAGACCCCCGGGCAGTGTGTCCACTCCGATGACTCGTCCCTACCAGAGGGCTTGAACTGGGAGAAGTGTGGGAAACCAGGCTGGGAGAAGGGAAGCCAGTCCATGCCTCATGGTCCTGTTTCCCCCGTAGACTATGGGTCCAGCCTGGAGGAAGACATCCAAGGAGACACCAGCGGCTACCTGGAGAGGATCCTGGTGTGCCTCCTACAGGTATCGGAGCCCAGGCTCCTGGGAGCTCCTTGCCTGAAGGACCCCAACAGCTGGGCTCCAAGGACCAATTCTTGGGGAGAGCTGCTGGGGTGGGGTGAGGTCAGGGCCTGGGTAGAGCGCCAGTGACCGGGCTCCTTGGATACCTCTCAGCGTGGCTGGAGGATTCTCACTGCCGCATGTCACTGACCCAGCCACAAGGGGGCACCCCAGAACCGGGAGGAGACTGCCCTGTCACCCAGCAGGTCCTACCCATCATGCCCCATGCCTGGCACTCCACTCACCTCAGCTCATTGAATCCCCCAGCTCCCTACAGGGCAGCCCTTACTACTGTCGCTTTATAGATGACAAAATCTGGCCCTGGAGAGGGTAACTAACCTGCTAAAGTCCCCATGGCCAAAAAGCAGTAGAGCCCTGCCTACCCTCCCACCCGGCTTTCCCCTCTGCCCCAATCGTTCTGCTGGGCTAGCCTGACTTACATGCCTCCCCTTCTGTTCCTAGGGCAGCAGGGATGATGTGAGTGGCTTTGTGGACCCAGGACAGGCCGTCCAAGATGCACAGGTGAGGCTACGTACATATACTCTCAGCAGCTACCGTCCCATGGGCCACCTGCCCCATCCACTGGAGGCTGATGCCTGGAAGCCCTAAGAAGCCCCTCTGTCCATGCGGGCTCTCTTTGACACTAGGCTAGGCTGGGACCCAGCTCAGCTTTCTGCAAACCTTTACCCTCTGGGGTTCCAGAATGAGAGTGAGAGTGTTTGGGGAGAGTCAGGAACAGGGAGGGGAGTGACTTAGGAGGGCTCCACTGAAGCTCTGTTCTAGCAGGAACAGCCCACGAACCTGGGGACCAGATGGGACTATTCAGATCACCATACTTCGGTCTGCTGGCAGAGTGCTAGAGATGCTCAGAGGCAGAGCAAAGCCCCAGGGGGAGGCAGGGGAGTTCCCAGAGCAGCTTCTGGCCCCGTACCCAGAAGGGATTTTAGCCTCTCAGGGATAGCAAGAGAAGAGAATGCTGACCTGGTAGGTAGATGGGGCTGACCCTCACCTCCTTGCTCTCCTTCACTGGTTTCTTGTGGCTGCCCCAATGCTAGGATCTGTATGCGGCGGGCGAGAAGATTCACGGGACGGACGAGATGAAATTCATCACCATCCTGTGCACGCGCAGTGCCACACACCTGATGAGAGGTACCGGGGTGGGGGAGGCACTGTCGGGCTCCAGCGGGGGACCCTGGCCACACGGCCCATCCCTTCATGTGGGCCATCCAGTGTACGTCCTCATCTGGTCATGATGCTGGGGAGAGAGCCAGGGAGACTTGAACCCTTTCCCTGGCAACCAAGTGGAGGTCCAGGATGACACATGGATGTGCAGTCTTGGATCTGAGATGCTGGGTGCATCGCCCTGAGATCTGCAAATCCCATAATAGAAGATGTCTCTCTGCAGTGTTCGAGGAATATGAGAAAATCGCCGGCAAGAGCATTGAGGACAGCATCCAGAGTGAGACCCATGGTTCCTTGGAGGAGGCCATGCTCACAGTGGGTAAGACATGGGGCTTGAAGCTCAGACCCACAGGTGTCCGCAGCCACGGGGCTCAGCAGGGGGCAGCACCCGGGGTGGCAGTAGCAAATGAGTGGGCCCCTATGTCTGCTTTCCATCGACCCCCTCCCCCTCCCCCCTCCAGGCCAGACACACATGTACCCTTCAACCCAGAACACTGGAACTATCCTGCCCTCGTGTCTTCAGTGAGCTGGGTCCTGCCCCCATAACCCCTGTGCTGTGTGAGTGTGCAAGCATGAGTGTGAGCATGGTGCAGGTGAGAACATGTGAGGATGTGAATGTGTGTGCGCATTTGCAGGATTATGCCCGACCCAGGGCCTGTGCTCACCCACGGTAGCCACACAGGGAACATTCTGGTTCTGATCATAAAGCCCTAAAGAAAGTCACCTGTCTGGACCTTAGCCAGGGCACTGGTCTCTGCCTCGGTGGCTCACTAAAGAAATGATGATGTGTAGTTGGAGTCCAAACTTGGTGACTGATGGTCTGACACTGTGCAGCACCGAGAACCTTCCCTCAAGGTGTCAGGACTACTTAGGAGGACCTGTTCCAGACAAAACCAAGGTCACCATGAGAGAAGTCATTGCACAGTGAGGAGCTGAGGCCCAGAGGCAGGAAGACTTTCCTCTCCTCCCATCCCTCGTCCCTAGGTGCCCCAGTGCTCCAGGGCTGGGCCCCACTGTCAGGTGGAAACTCAAACCCAGGGACCTTCCTGATAAGAGGCATGTAAAGTGGGCACCCTGAGTCCCATGGAGTGGCTGGGTGCATGGCAAAGCTGGTTCTGGAGTGTAAGAGCCCAGGGGTGGCGCTGGACAGAGCCATGCTCAGAGCAGCCAGCCCCGCAGACCCCAGGACATTTTCACCTCACCCTCTGCCTGCCCGCTCTGTGCCTTTGGACCTGTGCCCAGTGACCTAGGCTTCCTTCCCTGTCCCACCCTACCCAACGCCAAGCCTCTCATTTTGGAACTAGGCAATGCATAAATAAATAGGCCAAAAACTACATGACACTCACTCTTAAGATCCAAGGCAAGACTTAAATAAATACACATGCACCAATGCCACCTACAACCCCAAGTGTTAACAGAACTTTCCTGTTTGCCAGTGAAATGCACCCGGAACCTGCACAGCTACTTCGCAGAGCGACTTTACTACGCCCTGAAGGTAACTCTTCTGTCTTTGGTGCCCCCTGTTCTCAGGCCTATTCAGCGGCAGCTGCCAAGCCAAGGAGCTCAGAGCCACCGCTGCCTTTGACACCTGTGTCTTCTCTAATTCCAGCCTCTTGTGATCAGAATGCTATAGCTCTCAAAGGGTAAACTGAGTCTGGCGCGGGGAAGCCCCAGCTCCCGAAGGCTGAATTTGAACAGGTGTTTTCACAGGTGTGCGTTGCACCGACCTCTTACAACAGTCCTGGGAAACCCAGGTCATCACTGCCGTGCTAGAGGTGGTGAAACCAAGGCTTGGGTCAAGGTCACACAGCTGGTGACTGGCAGAGCCAGTCCAGCCGCCTATAGTAGGTGGAGTTTCTGGCACCTGGAACCAAACTGGAAGGTAGAGGAATTCCCTGAGCCTGAAGTCAGTGCCCACTTAACACCCCTGGAAGTGAGAACCCCAAGTGCTCTGGCCAGGAAGTGAGAGGGGCCATGGAGTTCCCTTGGCGGCAGGTGCCATCTAACCCGAGACTAGTCAAAGATGGACATAGGCAGGAAGGTCCTGCTTGAGAATTGGCCCAGTAAGCTGAATTTCCTGGCATTGCTCCTTTAGGAAGAAGTCTTACTTTTAGAGCAGTGAGTATTCTGTGTCTAGAAGCAGATATGGCAAACCAAACACACATGGCACTTTGGGGCATTGGGCTCCCAATAAAGACACGCACGTAGGCGGTGAGGGAGAAGAGATGAAGGGAACAGAAACTCTGAGTCACTGAAGCATCCCTCGCAGTGCTTTGGCCCCTGAAGTGGAGGCTCATTCCCACATCTCCGGGCCCCTGTGAAAGCCCCCTTGCCCCAGGGCACAGGTCGGTCCACCATCACAGAGCTGCACCAGAAAGACAGGCAGTGACTGTTGACCTCTGCGTCTTGTCCAGGGAGCAGGGACGCGCGACGGGACCCTCATAAGAAACATCGTTTCAAGAAGTGAGATCGACTTAAATCTCATCAAGTGTCAGTTCACGAAGATGTACGGCAAGACCCTCAGCAGCATGATCGTGGTAAGTCGGGGTCCCCAACTCTACCCCCGGCTTGAAGCAGACGTTACTGGGGAACCTGGATGCTGGGACTAGAGTCCTATGTCACATGTGTCCATCCCTTCCTGGTGGGGGTCACACCTGTGCATTCATGGCCACACAGTATGTATAGAGCTCGGCAAGGGGGTCAGTGTGGCTAGGGCCTGGAGGGGGCTTGGGAGGGATGGTGCACAGGGACCAGACATGGAAGCCCCTGTACTTGGCCCCCAGAGTTGGCTTTGCATTGAGTTACGGTTGCTCCTTTGGAAAGGACACAACGAACCCTTGCCAAGGGGACCACATCCACATCTGAATGTCAATGACAGTGAATCAGTAGGAATTCAGGAATAGAAATCAGGCAGCAGCCTTTAAAATCCAGACTGAAGTAGCCCTTCAGCAAAATCATGAAGCAGCACAATTTTAAGGAGACAAATCAGATGGGTTCCAGCAGGCTACCTAACCAGATGCCAGTCAGGGAACGTTCTAGAGCTAAGAAAACGCACAGTGATCCTCACACCATCACAAGGCCATACTGTTGAGAGAAACAGCTCTTCTAGAAATTAATGCAAATGAAGCCTTGACCATATCATTAAGAGAAGTCAAACCTCGAGAAGTACATCCCTGAGTCTTCATTGGCCCTTGGGTCAAGTCTGGTTACTCGACAAATGTCTGTTGTCAGCCTCAACTTCCATTAAACACATAGCTCACAATATGTTAAAAAGACATTTCTCCCTGAAGACGTTTCAGAAAGGGGTAATGGGTAGGTGGGAGTGAGGTACGGTAGAATTCTTCTTTGTTTTGTTTTTGGCTTTCCAGCCACTCTGGTCAAAAGACAGGAGGGCTACCCACAAACCAGCCCAAGCTGCTGATGGCTTTCCCAAAACCCAGTCCCGGCAGAGAGTTAGGAATTTTTTCACCCATCCGTGGCTCCTGTGGCCATCACGGAGATTCCTCTACCTTCTCACCATCACAGTTGGATGGAGCCACAGTCAGACTTCAGAGGAGCAACCACACTGAGAAGGAAGGATCACTTGGATCCATCCAGGGTGTAGACTTCACGGTGGAGAAAGGCTTAGCAGGCTATTTAGCACATGATCAGTATAATCGATAATGGAGTCCCCTGTCTAGACACACAAGAAGCCCACCCTCTTTAGGTTTTGCCTACAGGTGCCGCTTAAGAAAACTGAGTTGGAATTGTGACTTACATGGCCAAATACTTTCTTTTTAGTATAGACCACTCTCTGTAGATGTCATCAAAGCAAAAATGATTTCCAACAGTGATGCCAGCATTCAAAACTCCTGCATAGAAATTAATATGGAAAATTTATAAAAGCCCTATGTATAACTTTATACCCACGCTTTTTTTAAATTTTTTTTTATTTATTCATTTGACAGACAGAAATCACAAGTAGGCAGAGAGGCAGGCAGAGAGAGAGGAGGAAGCAGGCTCCCTGCTGAGCAGAGAGCCCAATGTGGGGCTCGATCCCAGGACCCTGGGATCATGACCCGAGCCAAAGGCAGAGGCTTCAACCCACTGAGCCACCCAGGCGCCCCTATACCCATGCTTTTAGAAAAATAGACAAGATGATGGGGCGCCTGGGTGGCTCAGTGGGTTAAAGCCTCTGCTTTCGGCTCAGGTCATGATCCCAGCGTCCTGGGATCGAGCCCCGCATCGGGCTCTCTGCTCCGTGGGAAGCCTGCTTCTTCCTCTCTCTCTGCCTGCCTCTCTGCCTGCTTGTGATTTCTGTCTGTCGGGTGAATAAATAAAATCTTTAAAAAAAAACAGACAAGATGAATAGTTTTCTAAAAAGCACAAAACAACACAGAAACAAAATTACCTTATTACAAACATTGTGGAAAGAAAGGAAGGAAGGGAGGGAGGGAAGGAAAGGAGGGGAAGGAAGGAAGGAATGGAAGGGAGGGAGGCAGGGAGGAAGAAGGGAAGAAAAGGATAAACTTAAAATGCGGTTAAAAGTCTATCAGAATAAAAAAAAAATCTACCAGAATATTTCAGGCCCAAATGATTGCACAAGCAAATCTGACTAAAAGTTAAGGACTAGCTGATTCCCATGAGGCATAAACAGCTACAGCGCATAGGACAGTGGAACTAGCCCAGCGCCATCACTTGCCATGTGGCCTTGATGAATTCCACAGCCTCTTGCTCCCATTTTCCTTAAGCACATAAGAAGGGAGTTGGGCGACATGCCCTCCTCTGTTTCCCCTGGCTCATTGTGCAGATCCTAAACCAGTCAGACCTATCAGGACTTGCCTGACAGCAAGGGGGCATGGTAGACCAGAGAAACAGGGTTCAGCCATGGGCCATGTGGGGTCAGTTCTACTGGGAGACAGACGCCGCTGGACCCCGATGAGAGCCAGCCGCTGTGCGGGCAAGCCCACGCTTCTCCTGCTGTTTACGCCTCACCACATCTCAGCAAGGCTCATATCAGCATCAGTGTCATTTGACAGACGAGAAGAAGTCTCAAGGTGGTGACAGGACTCGTGCCAGCCATGGGGTCGTGGCGTGGTCCAGGTTCTGCGTGGACTCAAAGCACTGCACCCCGTGCCTCCACTGGGCACCCCGCAGTTCCCACCTGCAGCAGGAGGTGTTGAGTAAATGACCGGTCATGTCAAATAAACAAATAGTTGGGCACTTTGGGGTCCTGAATGGAATAAGGGGCAGAGCCCTGGGGCAGCCAGTGAGGCTGGGGGCCGTCAAAATGCCTTCCTTGCTCCAGAGCAGAGCTGTGTCTGCGACTCATTTCCTACATGAAGCTGCCCGGTAGTTAGTAAGAGAATCAAAAGGAGATACAAAGAAGTATCCCCAGATGGCAAACAAGGAAAGACAGGTGGCATCGTGTGGGCCTGAGGCATAGGAACTGCAGAGGGACGTGCCAGGCCTCTCCCCAAGGAGCAGGACTGTTGTAATAACCGCAGCTGGCAAATACCCTTTGTGACTCCCTGTCCCTCCTGTCCTCAGGGAGACACCAGTGGTGACTACAAAAATGCCCTGCTGAACTTGGTGGGCAGCGATTCCTGAAGGCTCAGGATAGAGCAAAGGCCGAGAAGCTGGAGCCACCGGACCCTGCCTGCTGAACCTTGGCCGTGCAATGGGGGGGATGGAGGGGAGGGAGCCCCAGCTTGCCTTTCAGTCTTCTATCGCCCAGCTTCTGGTGCTTTCAAGTCAGTTCCAGGTATGAGCGCAGGGCCAACCCTAGCATAATCTGGCCAGATAAACACTTCGGCACAAGGGGCTGTTTCTTCCTCCCTACCCATGGGTTTTCCCGAGCTCGACTGGTCACAGAGCGACCTGGGCCCCACTCACACAGATACCCAGCCCCACCCCACCTACTAAATCAGGACCTGCAGAGAAAAGACCAGAGGATAAGGAATTTTAACAAGCCTCTCAGCAGATGAGCCTCCCTAAAAGGCCACAGGGAGGCTAGGAGAGCCCCTATGTTTCAGGGCACACACATGTGAGCCGCCAAGAGAGAAACACATGTGTTCCAGCCGACTAGGATGCTACTAATACCCATTCATCTAAAAATATTAGGCTATAGGCAGAATGAAAATTCTCTACCTACAGAGAAAGCTGCACATCAATGTCCTGACCCAAAGACACTAAGCTCTGAGGGGCCCAGGCTTACCCAGTCCTTGCTCAGCGGAGCTGCTTTTTCCTTCCCTGACACAAGCTTGGAGCATTTCTTATTCTGACCCGATGCCAAGATGCAGAGACGCCTCTGCTGGTCTTCAGAATAATAAATCTTGTACACTTGAATCTAAGTGCCTTTGGATTTCTAGCAGTGACCAGAGCAGGACCAATTTAATTTGTCCATGTTCATAAAAGAAATGTTATTATAAAGAGCTTCGGGGGGGGGTGGAATGAATCAAACCTGAGCACACAGGTGGACATTTCCCCATGGGCACACACTGATCAGACTGTGCCCTCTGTACCCTGGGGACAAACGAGTAAATGAGAAACCTTCCTATTGCCTAAATCCTGATCTCTCAGAGGTGGGGGTGGGGGGTAAAAAGTCTTGCGCTCCTATTCCAGCCTGTGGCTTGCTTGTTTCATGGCTTCCATCCAGGGGGATCCAGCTGTCCTCGGCTGCCCCCAGGGATGGGGGCTCCCAGCCTCCTTGGACAGCCCAGTCTTCTTCCAACAGGAGTGATCAGCAGAGCTCTTCTTTAACTGAGCCAAGCCCTGCCCCACACAGCCCTCTGATCTCAAGTCCCCATCTAGGGCCACAGTGCCTATCCTTTCCCATCCTTCCTGCCTATCCAAAGACGACCCATAGATTCCACTAAGACATCTTCTGTCAAAGCTAAACATCCCCAGTCCCTTAACTGTCCCTCCCGGAGCCTGGTTTGGGGCTACATCCTCTGAACATGTTCTAGTTTGCAAACTCCCTCTTAAAGTATGACCCTGAGGAGTCAGGCAGATCCGAGAGATGGCACAGCAGGCCCACTGAGCTCACACAGGTGAGAAGTAGGCTCCAGTACCGCCCTGTGCTGGCTGTGTGACTCTGACCTAATCACTTCCACTCTTCCTCTGAGCTCGGTTCCCTCAACTTTCAATGCAGGAATTCAGTCCCAGTTACTTGCTGCATTTCAAACCACCCTAAAGCTGGTATAAAACCATCATTTTACGATGGTCATGGGTTCTGCAGGTTGAGAATTCAGCCAGCTCTTCTCTAGGAAGAACTCAGCTCTTCTCTAGGAAGTCTGGGGGCTCCATGGGGAAGACCTGGAGGTTTGGTGGAATTCTAAGACAGGATCCTGAAGTCATCTGGAGGCTTCTTTCCCTAAGGGCTGGAAGGCTCGGCTCAGCTGGAGCTGCCCGCCAGCGCTCCGACGACGTGCAGCCTGCCCGGTACGCAGAGGGTAGCGGGGCTCCGTACGCGGCAGCTCAGTGCCGCATGGCCTTCTGGGAGGCACCTTGAGAGGCCCACAGATCACATTCACCGTGCCCTATCTGTCAAAGACATCACAGGCCAGCCCAGCTTTGAGGGAAGCAGACACAGTCCCCGGCTGTCCACAGGAAGAAGGTCAAAGAATGAGAGGCCATTGTCTTAAATCCACAAGTAGTTTAAGTACTTGAACAATGGGTGTAGAACCCCTGAGCCATGAGTGCAGCTGTGGGTGGGGCCGAAGCAAGGTCCCAGAGGCCCCCCAGAGCTTCCAGAGTGTGGCCCCAGGCCAGGCTCTCAGGGGGTCCTGATGCTTTAATCTTTTTTTTTTTTTTTTAATTCAAGTCCTGCCCTGAACCTTCTTTCCGTGCTGAATTGCTGAGTCACCTTCTGCCTTTAGAAAAGACTTAGGGGATTTCTGTGCCCTGCGATCCCTCTGGAATGCCCACTCTCCGGGCACAGGATTGTGTTGAGGTCCACCCCAAAGCTAGCCTGAGGTGGCTGGATGGGAGCCTCCAGAAAAGCTGCAGACAGCTCAGGAAACTCTGTTGTGTCCAGCTAGTGCCGGCAGGGGAGTGGGTTTCAGCAGAACTGTGCAGTTCATCCCCCATTTTGATGGAGCAGAACGGAGCTCCCTCTGGCCACAGAGGGCAGGAGCAGGTCTCCTGAGATTACAGAGAGGCTCTCTCCCCCTGGGGTGACAGCTAGAGCAGCACGGGTGGTCCTGTGGCCTCCCCGGGGGGTGGCTCCTGTCTACCTAGGTGCCAGCTGGGGACGGGGGCTCTGGCTGGCAGAGGGACTTGGCCAGGACACTGAATGTGTCCTCAGCATCTCCAAATCCTTTTTGCTGGAATAACTTTTTGAGCATTTCTGATAAAACAGACACAGTCCTAAGGTACTCTTACAAGTGCTCTGGGAATTTTTTCTTGTCTTTTTTTTTCTTTTTTCTTTTTAATGCACCCGTCTCTTTAAAGAGAATTTGGGGTCTGCTCCATTTGAATTCAGCAAAAGAGAAAAATGAGAAGCTGGGAGGTCCCTGCTTGCAGCCCTGCCACAGGTCTATAATGAGAACTATTGTTTCCTAACTCTCTACAGGAGATTATATACTTATAAAAGCCCTTTCTCTCTTCAAATCCAAGATGCCTCATACTTGGAAGCTGGACCTGCTCTCTCCTTTAGCAACGTCGGTAGGTAGGGAAGGAGGACCTGATCTAGTGCACTGAGTTCAGGGTTCGTCCTACGGCACGATTTGAGACAAAATTTTCATCTGATGCAGGACTCTGGGAAATATCCAATGGCTGCTCATAAATTCCTTTTCCACTTAAACTATCCAGAGGGGAAGCTCTAAAGTTTCTCAGTTATGAAGAACCCATGCCCATATGGCACCAGAGGATAATTACCTGTTTGGGCATCTCCTGGGAGCCAGGAGAGCAAGAACCTGGTTTTACTCGTTCCGGAACATTCGGTGAATATTTTTGAATGAACAAAAACAAACAGGATGACAGGCTTTGGGGATGGAAGACCCATCTAGCCAGGACACCTGAGCCCATCCATCATCTCTCATTCTGAGAAGATACGAGGCCTCTCCTCAGAGGGAAGCCAGCTCAGCCAGCCCTACTGAAAACAGCCCTGGAGAGATCTAAGGGGGAGGCTCCTACTTGGCCCTATTTCAGGCTTAACACCAGCATGACAAAGGAACCCAGCAGGACCCACCTCTGCCTGAGCCCCTTTGGAAGCGCTCTCCACTCCCTCCCCACCAAGCACCAGTCCAGTGGGGCATGCAGACACGGCCAGAAGCAGACCTGTGCCCACCAGCATCGCTTCGTGCTGCTGGAGGGCGAGAGCGAGGATAGCCCATAGGGCTTGTCCTCTTTCGGGTTTATCCTTGAGCAGGGGAAGGGCCACCTCACTGAGGACTGAATGCTTGAGGATCATCTCAGCAAAGGAGTAAACGGGGGAACGGATCTGCACTTAGCACCCGTCCAACACTCTGTTACCACGCCCACGCATTCCACCTGCCACCAGGTCAGGGCTAACCAGGGACGGCTTTGTAAGGAAGGTGATGTTTGAGCAGAGCCTTGAAGGATGACTAGGTGCTTCTCAGGCAGACTAGACGGGGGACCACACTCCAGGCCGAGGGAGGAATACAAACACAGCAGGGCTTCTGGCCTCCTTCAGATTATAGGAATGGTGTGCTCAGGCCTCTTGGGGGGGCCGGGGGGAGCCCAAGATAAAGGTGTTTTCAGGTGGCAAGTCAGGGCAGACTCAAGCTATCAGATGGAGAAGCTCCAAGTATTTCCAGGGACAAGGGGATCTTTTAAGGGGTCAGGCAAGGGAGCATCTGGGAGGGACCTGGGGAAGATTCCTGGCAACACCGCAGCAGAGGAGTCTGCCTGCATGAGTCTGGAGGTAGGGAGCCCCATGCAGAGTCCTGTCCCACAACCCTCCAGCCTAGTCCTCTGTGGTCCTGAGGCTGGCCTGGCCACTATAGTTCTGCTGTAGTCCCAGGCCACCGCATCTTTGACCCCGTGGTAAGGAGCAAAGCTGACTGTCTCACCTCCCTCCTTAGCACATTCAGAGCTGAACTTGCTCAGAGGGCCCTGGGCCTGCATGTGAGGGTCCAGGGATTTTCATGGCCCCATGTAGGTGTCCAAGCTCCCCCATGGGTTTGGGCCAAAGCGGGCCCTGTGTGACGATGCCCCATTGGCCTGGGACTACCTTTGTTCCTCTCCCAGCCCCTTGCTGGCTGTTGGGCTGTCATCCAGTACCATTCTGGGGCCCCCAGCTTGAAGGGAACACCCTGGTGGGCCCTTCCACAGCACAGGTGAAGGCACCCCTCCGACCTCCTCCCCACCTCCCCATGTGACCATACAGGACTTAGAAAGCACATCCCACCCCCCGCCCCCCGCTGCTCCTCAAGAGCCAGTACTACAACGGCCTTAGCTGCAGGGACCCAGCAGGGCATCCATGCTGCAGGCAGCGCCAAGCCGGCCTGGAAACCTGCTCACACAGTGCCCTCTTGTGGCTGCAGTGTTAACCATCAGCCTAGGGGCAGACACCCACTGCCGGGTAGAGAAGGCTTGAGGGGCGGTGGCGGTAGGACCCTGACCCTTCTCACCACTGGGTGCTGGAAGTATGCGTTTTATTGCCCACCAGCTCTAGAGTGCTGCGTGGCCTCAGCTTGCTCCAATTACATTGCAAAAACACTTACCCGGGGCGGGGTTTGGTGGGGGGCGATGGTGCGCCTGGGTGGCTCAGTGGGTGGAACCTCTGCCTTCAGGTCAGGTCATGGTCTCAGGGTCCTGGGATCGAGCCCCGCATCGTGTTCTCTACTTGGCGGGGAGTCTGCTTCCCCCTCTCCCTCTGCCTGCCTCTCTCCTTGCTTGTGATCTCTCTCTCTCTCTCTCTCTCTCTCTGTCAAATAAATAAATAAAATCTTAAAAACAAAACAAAAACCACTTACCTGGGGACTCCTGGGTGACTCTATTGGTTAAGCATCTGCCTTGGGCTCCGGTCCTGATCTCAGGGTCCTGGGATCGAGTTCCACATGGGGCTCTCTGCTCAGCTGGGAGTCTGCTTGCCACCTCCTCCCTCTGTCCCTCCTGCTGCTTGTGTGTTCTATCTCTCTAAAATAAATAAATAAAATCTTTTTAAAATAATTACTGTATTTACCTTTACTGTACTGACACTCGGTGGGTCATTGCTACACCCCTTCAGCCCATTTTGTTCCCTGAGGAGTGACCTGCCTAAGGCCACCTGACTGGACACTCCCAAGCTACACCCCAGGCTCCAACACCCAAGAGCTCTTCCCACTGACTCCCCTACAGGTCTTCCTCTAATTCGTTATTTTTTAATATTAAAGGTAACATCCACATATGGTTAAAAAAATTCAGAAGGAGGTCAAAGACATACACCTAAAAGCTTACAGAATAAAACAGAATACCTTAACCACCTTAGGGTAGGAAAACATTTTTCGATAAGACACAGAAAGCATAAACTACCATGCAAATCATTGATAAATTAGACCTTATCAAAAATTTAAACTTCACCAGTAAGAAAATCAATAGACAAATCAAAGATTAGAGGAAGGATTCACAAAACATATCAAATAAGGGATTTGATGCCAGGATGTTTAAGAATTCCTACAAGTCTTGGTCAAAAAGTATAAACTCCCAATTAGAAATGAGTAAGTTCTGGGGATCTCATATATAGCATAGCGATTATAATTAACAATACTGTATTATATACTTGAAAGTTGCTAAGATAGTGGATGTTAAATGTTCTCACCACAAGAAAGAACTGGTAATCACCTGACGTGAAGCAGGTGTTAGCTAAACCCACTATGGTCATCATTTTGCAACATGTAAGAGTATCAGATCAACAGGCTGTTCACCTTGAACTTACACAATGTTATGTCAGTCATATCGTAATAAAGCTGGAGGGAAGAGATTTTTTACAACTCAATAATAAAAAGCCCAATTAAAAAATGGACAAAAGACTTGAGCAAACGCTTCCACAAAGAAATAAATACAAATGGCCAATATACACATGAAAATGGCATGCTTATTAAAAATTTTCAGTGGGGGGCACCTGAGAAGCTCAGTCAGTTAAGCGTCAGCCTTCAGCTCAGGTCATGATCTCGGGGTCCTGGGATGGAGCCTCGTATCAGGCTCTCTGCTCAGCAATGAGTCTGCTTCTACCCTTCCCTCTCCCTCTGTGATCTCTCTTGCTCTTGGTCTCTCTCAAATAAATAAATAAAATCTTGAAAAAAAATTTAAATAGGCCTATCCATTTTGCTGTGAGAAAAATGATGGAAAACTCTAGAAAAAAGTTCAGTGGTGGCTCCTGGGTGGCTCAGTCAGTTGAGTGTCAGACTCTTGATTTCACTCGGGGTCGGGGGACTGAGCCCCCCACCCCCACTGCACCTTCAGCTCCGTGCTCAACTTGGGATTTTCTCTCTCCCTCTGCCCCTCTCCCTGCTCGTGTTCTCCCTCTCTCTCTCTCTAAAATAAATAAATAAAATCTTTTTTAAAAAGGAAAAAAAAATTTAGTCATTTCTCATAAATTAATAATATGCCTTACTCTATGATCCAGAAATTCCATTCTTAGTTTTTCGTACAAAAGAAATGAAAAGTCATCTCTTTCAAAAAGATTTACATGGCTATGTTCATAGAAGCTTTATTCATAAAAGACAAAACAAGAAACAATCCAAACATCTATCAACAGGAAAACGAATAAATAAATTGTGGTGTATCCGTGCAAGGAAATGTTAGCGGGCAATTAAAAAGGAAATGAGCTGTTGGTGCACATTACAACACAGAAGAATCTCGGCTACATGTTCCTGAACAAAAGAAGCCAAACATAAAGGAGCATATAGTGCGTGATTCCATTTCTCTGAAGGCTGATCTACAGGGAAAGAAATCAGACTAGTACTTGCCCTGAAATTTGCGGGTGGGTTGAAGGGGCAGAGATAACCTGGAAAGGGCCTAGAGGAACTTTCCAGGATATTAGAAATATTTTAAATCTTACAAAGGTGGGGGCTCCAGGCAAGGCGTGAATTTGCCAAAACATATCAAATTGTAAAACCTTAGAGTTGTGCATTTCACTGAAAATTATCCATCAACAAAAATAATACAGATAAAGCTGCTATGAACATTTGTGTGCAGATTTTTGTGTGGATTTACATTAATGTCTCTGGTACAGCCCAGGAATGTGGTTGCCGAGGGACACGGTGAATGCAAGTCTTTGCTCAATGGACATTTAGGGTGTTTTTGGTCTTTTGTTTTGGGAAATAATATGACAATAAATGTACTTGTAAGAATGTTATCTTAACAATATCGAGTCTTCCAAATCCATGAATATATCTTTGCACTTATTTAGGTCTTCTATTTTAATAGTGTCATGTGGTTTTCAATATATAAATTTTGTATTTCTTTTATGAGATTTACTCTTAATTTTTTTTATTTTTTTATTTTTCCATTTTTTGATTAAAAATGGAATCATATTCTTAATTTCATACCTGGATTGTTTGTTGCTAGTGTATACAAATACAATTACATTTTTTATATTGATCTTGTATCTTCAAACTGCTAAACTCATTTATCAGTTCTAATAGTTATTTCGTGAATTCCTTAGATCATATCATCTGTGAATATATGTTTGCTTCTTCCTCTACAACCTGGATGTAAATTATTTCTGTTTATTTATTCACTTACTTATTTAATTTTTTGCATAATTGCCCCATCTTGGACCTCTAGGACTGTGTTGAACAGAACCGGTGAGAGCAGATTTCCTTGCCTTCCTCCTGGTCTTAGAAGGAAAGCATTCAGTCTTTCACCATTAAATATGATGTTGGATATGGCTTTACATACCTATCCTTTTTCAGATTTCAGAAGCTCCCCTCTCTTTCTAGTTTGTTGAGTGTTTTTATCATAAAAGGGTATGGGATTTTGTCAAGTACTTCTTCTACGTCTATTGAGATTATGTGATTTTGTCCTTTAACAGTAATTTCAATGTCTGGGTTTCCCCTGTGGCAGTTTCTAATGACTACTTTTTTTCCCCTATGAATAGACCATTTGTTACTGTTTCCTTGCATCTCTCATAATCTTTTTCTTGAAAACTGACATTTCAAATGGCATAATGTGGGAACTCAGGACAACAAAACTCTTTGAGTGTTCATCTTGTTATTGCTGCTGATGCCTTTTCTGTTTCTTTGTTCAGTGATTTTGCTAGACTAATTATCTAATTCTATATTCTTTGTCACTAGGGTTGATTCTCTTCTTAGTTTAGTGACCACCTAATGATGGACAGAGGCTTCCTTTAGTTCCCGAACCTCTAAGTACCACCCCCCTAGCCTTTTGCTATGAAATTGTGTGTGTGTGTGTATTGAGGTATGTCTTCAACATGCCAGCAAGCAACTTACAACTCTGTCTCTCTGTCTCATCTTTACTTGCTGCTTGCTCACAGCCTCAAGGTCAATCATAGGTTAAGCCCTATACAGGTCTCTCTTGGGCTTGTGTACAACCCAGCACATGCACATGGCCTTCTAAAATTCCAGGAATATGCCAGAGCTCTTCCAAGTCCCTATGTATATTTCACTCACCAGTTTTTCCTTTTAAGTGTTTTTTTTTAATTTCTTTTCAGCGTAACAGAATTCATAGTTTTACACCACACCCAGTGCTCCATGCAATGCGTGCCCTCCACAATACCCACCACCAGGCTCCCCCAATCTCCCACCCCCCGCCCCTTCAAAACCCTCAGGTTATTTTCCAGAGTCCATAGTCTCTCATGGTTCATCTCCCCCCCAATTTCCCTCAACTCCCTTCTCCTCTCCATCTCCCCTTGTCCTCCGTGTTATTTGTTATGCTCCGCAAATAAGTGAAACCATATGATAATTGACTCTCTCTGCTTGACTTATTTCACTCAGCATAATCTCTTCCAGTCCC